>JAPMAE010000356.1:3327-18387 GCA_036584705.1 Rhyacophila sp. 25_7 | reverse complement strand
AGGCCAATCTCGAAAATTATTTTAAGTCATTTGAACCAACATATACTCCCACACAACAGATATTTACCGTAAAATATAGAATATTCATAAACTCATAGGTTATCAGTACACAGCGCAATTGATTAACAACCCGAATGTCGCGGGTTCACATTCCGAACTGGGCACAAAATTTTGCCAAAGGTTTATTGACCTGTACTTAATTTTTACTACTGTCAATCCTTGGTGGAAAGCCATTATATTACAATAATAATACAGTTTTTTTATATATTTTCCCACAAATATAATAAAAAGTCAAGTTACGACATGATACGTTGAAATTGAAAAAATGTATAAAAAATTCTTATTAGTTCAATATTATTAGTATTGGTAGTCATGACATGACTAAAATGGTTGAGTTAATAGTTAACAACAAGTAAACGACGAATATATCTGTTAAGAAAATTTTCAGACTAAAAAGGTCTCAAATTTTCCATCTCGAAGCGGACATAGAATAATAATATAAATATATAAAACATATTTTTCAAACAAAGTCGACCTATTGTAGAAATATTTTAAATTGAAATAATAAAACAATTTTTACGCTACAAAATTATCAGTTTCATCAAACTTAATCGATTATCATTAGATGATTCAAATAAGAACTGGTCTCGATTTTTAATTTACACTTTGTAAAAATACGTTTAAAAACTGTATTACTATTTCATAAAATATTACAGTTGCAGAATATAATAAAAACAATGATAATGAGAGAAAATTCCCTACGAATTATACGTGTAAAATAACCTGTTTATTTCTACAATTACTTGAATTCCTACAATGACGCAATATTTCGGGGAATGAAATGGACTGACGTATTTAAAGTGGTTTATAATTGATGGTATATTTCCAAAATGAACTTATTTCACTTCAAAAAATGTGTGGTAAATGCCAAAAAACTGTTTACGGTGTAAATATTATATATTTGTCTATTATCTCTATTAAAAATTGTATTTTACTAATACACGCCTCAATTGTGGTCAAATTCGCACAAAAAGACATGTGTTTAAAATAATTAATTCAAAAACAAATTATTTCAGTAAGTCATTCCATTGTTTCTGCTCTAAATAGTTAGACCATCTAGTTAATTGCAGATGGTCTTAAATCCAACTGATGCAGGCCATAGTAGATATATTTTCAAAAGCCAATGAATTGCATTTCGTTATTAGAATCTACTTACCAACGATTCCAACATATGTTGTTGCTATTGTCGAATTAAATCATTTTATACGTGTTGAATGCTTCATATTCATCACACTACATCGGTCATTCGGTACAAGGTCATACCATAAATTGAGATTTTAAAGAAGTGAACTGTGTAAAAATATGAAATTACATAAAAAAGGAACAGGGTACCACCACAGATAAATAAAATCCGATAAGTTTGAAGTTAAGTGCGCATCTAAACGAAAAATCATTTTATTATTTATAAAATAATCACAATCATAAATATTCAATTGTTATTAGAAAACATTGATTACGCGATTAACGTGTTCAATGGTGTGACCAAGTTGATTAAATATTAATTCGGAACCAAGGTTCGCCGATAAAAATGAATGAACATCCTGCTCTCGATTCAAGAAATACATTTATTTATATTGTACGTAATTTTAAAATGAAGGTCGCACGACTAAGGCGCACACGAGGTTTCAATTCATAACGATAGCGTCGGGAATCAAAGGAAATCACAATGAATTAATTATGCACCAATTTCAACGTTTTATATATAATATATGCAATATGAGGTAAACAAAGCATACACAAATAATATAAGATTATTTTGTGGAGGCTAAGGACGTTTGTCCATAGTCGCAAGGAAACTGAAACCGAAGCAGGGGTCAGGTTGTACACTTATTTATAATTTTGGATGTAGTTAAGCAGAAGCCATCCAACCCCAAAACTATCAAACTGTAAAAACGCGTTTGAAAGTTGGAGGCAGTAAATAAATCTCACAAGGCTATTATTTAATAATATTTTTATGTTTTTTTTGAAAAGGTTAATTAAAATAATGTTTTTTATTATGGCATTGTCAAAAATTTCAAAAGATTTCAATAAAGCTACAATAAGGAATTTTATGGTTGGATGGGTTCTGCAAAATTGAAAAGGATGTGTTTATTATGTGAAAACACAATAAATAATGATATATTAGTGTGTTCTTATAGTGTTATCTAGTTTAATAATAAAACGCTAGTATAGCATTCACTGTTTAATTAAGTAAAACAGAAGAGACAACCAAAAAAAAACAATTCATATTGACAAAAATATTACAATTTATTAAACTTTAGATAATACACAATATGACATACGAACAAAAGATATGTTTTATATAATAGCGGTTGTATTTCAATGTGAAAAATAAGCGAAAGCGATCAAACCACTTGGATGGTTTAAATGTATTTTTTTTTAAAAAAAAATTGTAGATGTGCGTTAGAAAAAATGACCATAGTATTTTTGTGAATTTTATTAGGGTTGGGTGTCTTTAGCAAATTGAAGTTTCAGTTTAAATTAACTTGAATATGTAAAAATCTCAATTTTGCTTAACGACATCCAATTGTCTGATATTAACTAAATCAACTTGGTCAATGTCCTGGTTCCAAATACACGTAAAAAACCAGTACAATTTTTCCCAGCACAGATTCGAACCTGAGACCTTTGGCTAGTAAGTCGGGTTTGCTACCCGCTCACCAATGAGGGCGACAGCTACCTAGTATATAGATAATAAAAATATCAGGACACTAAGAATCTTCAGTAGAGTGTAATCACAAGTCTTGGAAAGTTCTTTGTAGAACACTTTCTTTGAACGCTACACATTAGTTACGCCAAGGTATATGCCCGAAACGTGTCAAGACATGTTTTGTATTTTTTCAATCTGCAATTTATGATTAACTACTGCTGGATGCGTCATCGGGGAACTTTTTGATTTCATCGATAAATTATTGATCAAGCTTACAAAATCGTCAATTTGATCAATAGCTGTATATAAATGTCGTTGACGAATATGGTGTGTTCGCTGACAAAGGTAATAATATGTAGACAGTGCAATGGTAATGCATAATTTTATTAATTATTAATATTATAACATATAAAATAAGTCATATCATGTCGTAATATGTAAACAAAAAAATTGAAAATACTCACATTTTGATAGATACGGCTGTGTTGACAAAAGCTGGGAACAAGAGGAATGCCAAGGTCCAGCAAAATGCAGCTGTTTCTCCATTTAAATAATAACGCACAGCAATATTTATATCTATTCCGACATCAACTAAATGACTTATTATCGACACATAAAATGCAATTATATCAAAATCCGAAATTTCGACGTTGGAGGGCACCCGATCAGGCTCATCAGACGTGTAGGCATGCTGTAGCATTTTCTTGATAGCCTTTGCTCGTTCAGGCATTTTGTGTGTTTTTTGCTTAATTTTAATATGTAAAAAAGCCTAATAAAAATCATGTAGACACCTACAATCAGCTTTTCAGCCAAAAACTACTATTCACTATCTGTCAAATTTGCTGCCCGCCATAACAACACAAGTATCTGAACTTTTAATCTGTCGATGTTGTCACCCGCAATTGACAAAAATAAACTAGATTGCCATATGAATAAAAAGACAATCCAATACAAAAAGTATTCATTGTTAAAACAAAAGCATTGAGCCTCTTGTACAGCTTAAATCATTCACCTAGTACATAAATGCATTTATTTAATAGACACAATATTTTAGAAACGTAGAAAATGCAAAAATACACCATTGTATAGAATCACAAAGTGTAAGAAAACTAAGACTCAACACAATTGTTTTAGAAAAATAAAGATATATTATTATCTATTGTGTATTCGAAAATAAATACGTTTACTTTTTCATAATTTGTATGTTATAATTATTATTTTATTTAATTCAATTTCAGTTGTTTTTTTTTAAAATGCACCTAGAAAAGCATACCTCTTCTTTAAACCAATCGGATTCCGTCATCCCGGGACGTCACTGTACCCATTTACATTATGTATTCGTCACAGTTGCTGGACGCTGGCATGACATGGGAAGATGCAAGAGAACTGGCTAGTAACAGGGATTCATGGAGGCAGTATGAGGTATCCACATGCTCCGGCTAAGGGGCGTGACATAGGAAAAGAAAGAAGAAGAAAAAAATCTGCATTAGGAGATTAAACACCTTGGGTAATTTTTTTTAGAAACTACCAATTTTTTATTCGAACACTGATCCTATTTCAGTAAATAATTCATTTACATTATTAACATAAACCAAGTAGAATAAGTCATGTAATCATCTCCAAGTTTTGTAATAGTAGTCTTGATTTCAAAACTGTATAATACACAAAATATTTAGTAAAAACAACTATTGGTATCAAAATGAAAAACAATCAAATACAAGTACCAATGTCAAACATAAATTTGTAATGTGAATGTCAATATCGATTTCTTCTATCGTCTACTATCTAATCATGATCATATAAATCGGTAAGAACTGTATTTTTTCATAAAATTTTAATACATCTGTCCCTTGATCTACAGAGGCATATACGATAAAATTTTAAAAAGTATGGATAGATTTGCTTTATATATTATGTTTAATTAGTTCAACAACAGCTTTTAGGGTTGTTATCATACTCATATATATGAACATGCTCAATATTTAATGTTACCACATTAGTTATTAAAATAGAAATTTTATTTTACTATTGATTTTCATTATGAAACGCATAATGCATTTTGTATGAGTATGTATACATACTTCTGAAAGAATGATTTAATTTAGATACAATTTTTCAGGAACAAATCAATCCTATAAATAGGATAGTGGGCGTACCTAAGTAAAGTTTAAAAATGATTTTCGGCTGGAATGTATTTTTTACATTATAATTCATTCATTACTCACTAAATTTCGAAAGGAATAATTGTGAATTGCACTAAAAACATATTTGTATCGATTTGGGTAAATAAATTGACAAAAATATTTTGTTTCCTAAATGATGATACTGTCTTCAAACGGCCACTACAATATTTGTGAATTACTTGGAAAGGCCAATAAAAACACAAAACACATCATATAAAAGTAACAGTAATCATTTTATTGATTAAAATATAAAAATGTATAAAAACTTCAAAGTACCTATTCAACAAATAACTTATATAAAAAAATAATTAATATCATCTAGAAATACTAATAGAAAAATAAATATGTTAACATTTAGGTATACGAGGTATTTCAAAAATTACGCGTTTTGGGTGTGCAGCACTATTGATTATAATCTTCTTCGTTGTGGCTCGACTGACACGTGTCATAAACCAGCAGTGATCCAAACTTCATCGGATCGTGGTTTAATAATATCTTTATACTGGCCCCACAAACAAATCATTTTGAAAAAAGTCAACAGAAAAAAAAAACTTTGGGATAAGATTAGTCAGGGAAAAAAATCAAGCGGACTTCATCGAGGATGTATAATAAAACATTTATAGAAAAGAATATTTACAGTTGAATCATTAAGTCGTTATTTTATAAATATTATTAGCTGCAGCATGTAAACAAACTTTCAATCCTACTTCAGTTTATTTCAATACTTTGAATAGATTTAGTCATGATATATCAATATACTTTTATCAGGATACGTAGTATGTTTTTTCGCTATTAGTACTGTAGTGTGGGGATATAGTACTATGTTTCACATTGATTTGACGCATAAGGCAGGTTACGTGCTAGTACATGTCATATTGACTTAATGCAGAAGGCGGGAAATGTGGTAGTATGTCCCTATTAATATCTTTTGGAAACAAAATACAAATCTACATTATTAGAACAACATATATAGATTTAAGAAATGGAAAAAAAGCTCTTCCAAAGACTGACGTATATATCAATCACACAAATTATACAGTGATTTTTGTGAAATTGAACTTCATAGAGAGAAGTACTTTCAAGAGTATCGTTCGAAAATTAAGTATTGACCTAATATAATCATTCCCCAGTATTTTTAAGAATAACAACTAATATTATAATATATTGTGTATAGTTTAAAAACAGTAAACATTATTCTTCCTGTCTCATCAATAGCGATGCAGTTATTTGTGACGAGTGTTCATTCAAAAATATTTCATAGATTTGAAGTTATAACGATTTTAACATGAGAGTATTTTTTTTTGCACACGGTTGCACAATTTTATTAGATATAAAGAGAAATTTGTGCACGTCAGTGCCTGCTTAAAGAATATTGAATACATGCTGAGGACAAAAAGTTCAGCACTGATTTATTTCTGCCGACGTGTCAATACTTTTGGCTTCTATGGAGGTTTGCTGTCTAGGGGGGAGCTTTAAGAGCTATTAGGACAATATTAAATGCACATGTATTCATGTTCAAATCATTTTTATCACAAATATCATGCAGTGGAAATGGAGCATAGCATTGGGTTGTGTTTTTCATTAGAAATGATTACCATATACTGTCCCGATTTAGCACCCTGCTACTTGTTATTTCCTAAAATTAATAAAACATTTATGCAGGGTGGAATATTTTGGTGATATAAATAAGAAATGTGAAATAGCAATCCTTCTGAAGGGTTGGCATTTTACAATATGAACATGACATGACATACCAGGGCAATCACAACACTGTTTGCAATGTTGAAAAAAGTATTGAGACAAATGCATTTAGTCGGAGATTTTACTTTGAAAGTGACTTTGTTCTGGAATAATTAAATTTTTGAGTAGAGAGCGGAAACTTTATGCCAACACTTCTTTTATATAACAAAATTCGAATGACATTTCCTGTTGAAATATTGCATGAAAAATGTGTTGCACAAAATCCTAAAATATTGAGAACTTTAAAAACAATATTATTGTAGCGACTCCCCATAATAATGTATATATTTATATGTTATGAAAAATTAATTTCTGTTAAACTTTCCACACCTCTCTTTGCATTAGTTTGCGCCTCCCAGTTTGGAAAACACTGCATTCGACAGTATTTAATGTTTTGGTTATCCAACTGTATGTAATCCAGACTGATAAAATTATTATTACACATCCAAGATGTTTATCGATGTAAAACTAAAATAAAAAAAATAATTATGTTTAACTGAAAATATTTCAGCACCAATATACATACAATTATCGATCGATATCAAATTCCAAACGGGTGTATGTTATTTTCTAAGCAAAATATACCCTAACTCGCTATTGTGCAATGCTTAAAAAAAACAATAATAATTAATTCATCCAAACAATAATTTATACAATATCAAAAAGATTTTTCTCCTAGCGTATTTTATTCTTTGATGTCATAATTGAAGAATAGGTCGTTTAGAATAATCACACATAAAAAGAGAACCAAAATTAATTTATGTTTTTCAAAAGATAGTGTGAGTATTTGATTTTTTCGCTGATTTTCGGATGAAAATATTTTTAGTCATCTTTTTATGTGTGCAAAATTATCTATGATCAAGTAATAAATGCCATAATCAAATTTTACAAACAGCATATTTTTTCACCCTTGTCACACACATTATAAGTGTTTCAGCACCACATGCCCGTGAAGGATGATGTATGCCACTTTCTCCACTTTAAAAGAAAACTTGCCAATGTCTCATATATGTAAATACTTGTATTTTTTTTTTGTTTTATATCATCCATATACTGGAAAAAGGCGGTATGTATAAAAAATTACCGTTTTGACTTAATAATGCAGTTTGGTAGAGATTTTCGCACGCTCTATCATCTGATAAAACAAATTTAGCCATATTCTTTGTACTTTTTCTGTAATATTAAAATATCACAACCTCTTATGTCAATATTGAATATTTTATCACTGGAAAAACACATTAAGCCGACTAAGGATTATTTGGCAAGCATTTCTAGGTATATTCTAATTCTGGAAAATATCGTCTTCAAGACATACAGTCCTAGTTGCCCTAACATATTATCATTAAATGTATGCATGAAACTCCAACTTAAAAAATCAATTTATCAAAAGTCTTTTTTGACATAATGCCTTCTGTCAGTATACAGACGATATGAAAGTTGATGGATTGATTCAAGACTGATTCTAAAATAATAAGAAAATCTTTTTAAGAAACATGCTATATCACGAGTGTAGCACAATTCGATTACATTGATACCCTCTTCTATGGGCTATAAAAAACTAGTGAAAAATTTAAGCGTGTGTTTTCAAAATGAACTTATTCCACTTCAACAAATTTATGGCAAATGCCAAAAGACTGTTTACGGTATTGATATTACATATTCTTTTATTATCTCCATTGCAAATTATATTTTACACTACAAATGGATATAACAAAAAAAAATGTAATATCGACACCATAAACAGTTTTTTGGCATTTGCCACAAATTTGTTGAAGTGGAATAAGTTCACTTTGGAAATACACGCCTCAAATATTGTGGAACAGTTGTACAAGTTGCCGGCATATGTTATAGCAGGTAAAGATATTAAATCGATAAAATAAACAAACAGCAGAACTTTTTCTTTCATTGTGAAAGTTATATGATATATAAATATACATCGGCTGATTTTCTTTAAACGATATTTTTTGTAAAATTGACATTTGTTTAACCTCTACAGCACTAAAAACATACCGGCGTTATTCATCACTCACACAAAAGACATACGAGGGTGCAATATTTTTTCTTCAAGTTTCTTCAAATTTTAATAAAAAGGGAAGGAAATATATTGTATTATGGTTGGTAGCATTTGCAAACCAGAAATCATGTAAATAAAGTCAGGTTCAATTACAATAACAGTATAATTTTCAAAGCCGTATATAGTTACGCCGAGTGAATTTTAGATTATGGCATTCAAATTACTGTTTCATCATTTTCTTAAATATACATTATAACATTTTCATTATGAATAACGTTTCGAAATATTTTGAACAAGATATAATACAAAACACAGAGAGGTTTATTCAGATTCAGTATTGTCCCAGAGTTCAATAGCAATTAATAATAGCAATACTGTCCTTTTTAAAATATTTGAATGCAGGTATAAATATCTCAGCAAACAATTGTGAATGAGACATGTTTCTGAAAAAAATTGCTGGAAAAAGTATATACATTATTTCCTTGAACACAAAAGTAGCCCCTTTTATAAACATCTCTCCTAGCGTCAATTTCGATGAAAAAAATATATGAAACTAAATATTTTTCTACACTCTTGAGACAAATAATTGAGTTGTACAATTCAAGATACCTTACTTCATCTATATTACAATATAAAGAAGGTTTACTCTGTAAAAAAAAATAAACAAACTGTTGCCAGGGAAAGACTGTGTGGGAGAATTTGAATACTTTTACAGTAAGTAAGTAGTTCACTGAGAATTTCATCAAAAATTAATTTGACAACAGCAAATTACATTGGAATTTTTTTAACATGAAATAATACTCCGTTCCAGAGAAACTAATATGTAATTTTATACATATGTTTTCTTTCAACACTGAACAAAAATTGTTTAGCAGAAAACGATTTCGGATCTCGGAAGAATGATAAAATATACTGGATTTTGCATAGTCACCGAATTGATTACCGTGTATGACTTCACTCTCTTTTGATCCGATTGGTATCTATTATAAAATATCGACACAAGATTATCGTTTGCAGCATATCCTTAGTTAACTTCCAACTTGTTATAAACTGTTAATGTATAAATATGAACTCTGTTATTGCAACATTGGAAGAATTGGTGATTTTTTTGTTACACATATTATTAGTGTCGCCATGATTTCATGTTAAATGATTTCCACTGTATGTATTCACATTTCATATTTCAAAAGCAAGCTGCCGACATTTTGTTTGATTTGACTTTGATATTGGCAGAAAGCGATTGTTTTCTTTGGTTATTTCGCGTAATTGCATAAGTTTAGATTAATTCTTCCTGAAACTCATCTGACATACAGTTTTAATAGAAAAATCAGTTTATCTCGCTCTGCATAAATAGATCAAATTACTCTCCATTTATTTATGATTTTGCACTATTATTTCCACAAATTACAGATTAAATTCCATTGTAACAAATTGGGAAGACATGTTTAGTAGAACCGGACGAAACATTCATACAAATTCAAGGGAAAAAAACTCATTTTAACACAGTTAACATTTCAGAATAACATACGTAGTATGTTCAGCACATGTTTATATTAATTGTGTTTTTAAATATTCATATATATGGGTGGATAACTATTGTCCTTTTTAACAAATTTTCTTTTATTCAATATAATAAAGTATTAGTACGGTGCCACGAAGTTTGCTAAAACGGGGTTCAATCTGTTGATGGATGGAAAAACAGAACGAAAGTTTTATTACATTAATATCAGAATTTATATGGAATATTTAATGATGTAAGATTTGCCTGATATGTAGGTAATAGTTAATATTGAGTACAATTAATACTTAATACTGATATCTATGAGTTTTAATGATGTTTTGAAAGATTCATTGTGTGTTTGTGTAGTATGAAAATATTATAAATTAATATGTCCGTACGTTAATATGTGGTGAAAAATTTATTTTATTGTATAAAAATGACAATCAAGCATTCTTTAAATCACGGCAAACATCAGCAGCCGGTAAAAGGTTTATAGTTTATAATGTAAATCAGATGTCAGGCAAATAGTACTTCAAACAGAAAAAAATCTAATTACAAATATATAAGAATATCTTTTGTAGATACTGTACAGATTTAAAATTCTATTCTATGATTAAAGTAATTGATCAAACATAAAAAGCCTTGTCAACATATTACTAACTGTCTTTGTTTAAGTTACGTATCTAGAATATTCCGTTGCAGACTTATGTTTGATGGACTCGACTGTACATAATTTTTAACTGTCATGTTTGTAAAATATATTAACGTCAATCAGATAGGTACAATAAAATACAGTGTGCAGGATTTGATTATGTGGAAACCGTACTAAAATATTTACACATAACCGGTAGCAGGCATGTTTTATATCTGTGTGTTGATGTATATTTTATCACAAGTCTCATGACAATCGGCATTTCACAAATTCAAAATTGGAATATGTTTCATATATCAAATGTTGCACTATAAAAAAAATGTCAGATTTCAGGTATTTACTACTAGCTGTTTATTATGTTGGCAATACAGCTGTAAAATTAAAATGTTATGCATAATCAAACAGTTCATTTTTTACATTGAATTTTTTAAAATACAGACAAATTAAGCGTCTAGTTATAAAAAGCAATATAAGCACATTTTGTCGAAATCGAGAAAAAAATACGTGCACATTCTACGCACAACTTTACACCGTGTGTGAAAGTTTTATGTTCCAAAACCCAATATAAACTTGTGAAAAAAATAAAAAATGAAATGTTCATGCATTGGAATATTTCATATCGGGTTGATTCCATGCGCCCATTATTCCATAAATATTCATCTCATTTTAAAGTTTATCAGCTAATAAACACGTTTATTTTATTTTAATCTAAACATGGAATATGATGAAAATCAAAAATCTCAATATAAAACAAAATTTGTCCTTGAAATATAATAACATTGTTTGCTGAAAATATTGAAATGTGCTTATATCGCTTTTTGTAATTAGACGCTTCATATACGTGTACTGGAATATTAGCCTTATCGTGCTAATTGACACTATATTTTGTCTTCTTTGAAATATGTTGCAGTTACGTGCTAAACAATTGAAACCATTTTTTTTATTCAGTCGGAAGATCGGAAAGAGGTTACGCATAATAGAACCGTAACAGTAAACCATTACAGTTCATGAAAGATACAACCCCACCACTGCGTAGAAAGAAAGGCATATATAATTTTCTTCAAGTAAAACTTTTTTTCTTTCATTTCAAACAAAGATATAAAACATCTGCTGTTGGTAAATTTTTGCGATTTTTTCTTATTTTATACAACCTTAATACACCATTCAATGACAGCCTCATAAAAAAAAATTAAGTCTGTAATTGCGGCGTAGAATTTCCTGCGACATTTTCTTCCATCTGGCAATTCTACGCGACATTCATTAAAAATAATATTATGACAACGCCTCTCCTCGTGATAATAATTCTTCTATTATTTGGTGTCACTCTAAATACTTTTAAATAATAAATGCCTATAAATAATAAAGCAACGTAAAACAAAGAACATTGTTAAAAAAATCAGTACACATAACTAAAATTAGAAGCCTGGTGGATATGAACAGAATACCACCAGACATTATGCAGATAATACAAACGTATCTACTCCCCACCAAACTCTCTTATCGTATCTTCGTGTTTCAACGATAAATCTGCAAATCTGCATAGGATAGTAGAACATCGATATTTCAAATTGCAGTGTAATACCCTTGAACACGTAAATACAATTTTTTTTGTATACTTATATAGATTTTGAATATATTTGTAAAATATTTGGTCGATATTTTGACAGTCCAAAAACAAACAACTTGCAATGCACACAAACATACATTAATCGCAGTTTTCATTTAATTATTCGTTGAAATGTGTATTTTTTTATTCCACATCACATGTTACACATCTCGTGAGACAAATTAACACTAATGTCGGTTTTAAAAAAAAATTATTAACCTATTTTTCATATAACAAAATCGAAATTTCACACGATCAATCTGGAAGGGCAGCACAATAATTGAGTAAAAGTTTCATAATTTAAGAGCTAATTTGTTCATGAACAACATCGGCGATTGAAGAGTGAAAATGAATTTGCATTTTTGTCACTGAATCATCGTTTTCATCCGTACAATTTGAATTAATAATTGATTATTAAAAACTAGACGTGTCTATATCACGAATGTTCGATGGAGACTTCCAAGAAATCACTGGGATTTATGAAACCGCCATCGGCCATGGGCTCGTCGAGACTGTGCTCGCTCACCGAAGCGGACCGTTTGTCGTCGGAGTCCGCCTTTCCAAAAGCCGAACCGTACACGGAGTTTCCTTCGCCGAGTTCAGAATGTTGGCGCATGTGTTTTTCAAAACTGGCCGGCTGCGCATACTTCTTCTTACACTCTAAAGGTTTCTTTTCGTCGTGAAGCATTTTAAATTGCTGTTCGAGCAATTTGTCTTCTGATTCCTTCAACAACTGTTGCGGTAGGAAGCTTGAATTTTTGAAAGCACTGCTGACTTGTTCGAGTAATTTTGTATTATTTGCATAATTAAGCGTCGATGCGGCGATGCCGTCCATCATATGCTTCTTCATGTGTTTCTCAAAACTGGCCTGCTGGATGTAGACTTTCTCGCACATGGTGCACTGGTGTGGACGGCTCTTGTCATGCTCTTTAAGATGCATAGCGAGGGACATGCGATTGGCTAAGGGTAGAGCGCAAAGAGGGCAAGCGAAGGCTGATTTCGGCTCACTGAATGATACTGTCACCGATGGCATTTTGGCATTGAGAAGCTTCTTCACATGCTGCAGGTCATGGGGTAAGTTGATCTGGAAAAATAAAGATAAGATGATTATTTCACTAACTAGGAAAGTCGATGTCTTAAGCTACTAATTTGAAATGTCCATCACGTGTAAAAAAAATTATAAATGACAATCGATTGGCCCAAAGCATTATATCAACTGACACCCAATATTACATGTTAGTGGTGCGCGGAATGTTAGAAAGATTCAACACGAAATTAAAAAACAATTTTTCCTTAATCAAATATAACACAAAACAACACATATTGTGTACTATAAATAAATTTATCATTCAAGTTTAGCCAAAATTTGTTGAAAATGGAACCAAAAGTTAAGTTGAACATGAAAATGTATAGACATTTTACATATGAAGGGTGACGGAGAATAACGATCAGTCGCTTTATGCTTATTTTGAAATAATCAAATTTCACAGTCATTTTATTATGAGTCCGAGAAAGTTAATAATCATCCAAAATAATAATTTTATCAGAAAAACATCTTTTATTAAGAAAATGAAAAGAACATTAGTTATACAAAATTTTCAAGTGTGCGGTGGGTCTTATCTTTTTTAACTATCAACGTGTGGAACCTGATTATTCTTGGCCGCCATGTCATATCTTTGCCTTTTAAAGTGACCTTTCTTTCACCAAGCAAACATTCATTTCAATTCTTCTGTAAAAATTTACAAAATTTACATAGTCTTGTTTTCGAACAAAAATGGACTCTTATCCTTATATCCAGTCACCCTTCATATGTATTGTTATATATTGATGTAGCTATTAAATGTACATTAAAAGAAAAATGGAATTGACATATTTTTTCACATGTAATAGTTATTAATTAGCTGAACCAATTGTTTTCATGTACTAGTGTCAAAAAGATATGTGAAATTTTTGACAGCTAGGAGGGTGAATCCTTTTATCAGACATAAACAAAATTTTCTATCATTTACTTTTAGTTGAATAATTGATAGATCACACACCTGCATGGAACGAGACATAGCGCTGGCGGCCTCTCGGTCTCCACTCTCTTTTTTAAAGTTCTGTGAGCCATCTCTTTTGATTACTCTGGCATATTTGGCTACATCGAACTGCATATCGTCCCCACTATCGCTGGAGTACTCTCCGTAGCTTGAATCGACATCCTCCGAATCATCAAAGTCCTCCTCTTCCATAATTACCTTCTTGGGCTGACTCTGCTTACGCTTATTGGGCGTAGCCTGTAGCATAGTTATGGCTTTAGCGTTATTTGAGCTAACATTCACAAGCGACACTGTCATACTGCTGTTCATGTTTAAAAGACTGGTGTCTTTTATTGCGGGAGCTGAGGTCTCTTTTTTGGGACTCGGGTCTTCGTATTTAATTTGTGGGTGGATCCGCGTGACGTGTAGCTCAAGGAAATATTTGAGTTTGAATGATTTCTCGCAGGCAGGACACTCGAATGGACGTTCATTGTTGTGTGATTTGACGTGCATAATGAGGTTGCGTTTCATGTTAAACTCGCGCCCACAAATATCGCATCGAAATGGAGAGCCTGTGGACGGATGGGTGAGAGAGTGAGTGGGGAGATGAGCGGCAAGACTGCTCCGCGTAGGAAA
>JAPMAE010000355.1:10330-23157 GCA_036584705.1 Rhyacophila sp. 25_7 | reverse complement strand
GAGCTTAAAACTGATGATATTTTAGTAAATAATTTTTATTGGGTACATTACATTTTTTATAACAGAAATCTTTTCTCTTCTACACCTATAGTTTTCGAAATTTATAGTTATGTATAGATATGAAAGTTGGAGCCTGAAGAAAAAACAGGAAAAGGCCATGCAGGTATTTGAAAATAAAAACAGAAATAGGAATATTTTGACCAGTCAAAGAAAGCTAAGAATTTAGTACAATATTAATGCTGGGCTCCAAAAGCCTTAACTTAACCCTAATATAGTAAACGTCTTGAGATTAAGAACACTCAGATGGGTGGGTTATATTCACTCTCAAGGTGTTTGAAGGAACTTTCAGTAGGTGCTTGGCCCCAGAATTATATAGATGGATAACGATACTACTAGATACAATACTAAAGATACAAAAATATTGAGTGTGAGTGAGTGAAAAAAGAAGTCTAGAGACAAAAAATCTTGGAAGGAGGTTATGCAGTCGTAGCACCAAATTAAATTTAAGTATGTTTTCTTTTCTACCTCCTGGAGATACAGCAGTGCGACTATACACAAATTGAGGTGACAAAAAGACGGATAATGCAGCATCAAGTCTAAGTAAAGATAAGATGTTGCTGGGCTGATTATGCCTGAAACGCGTCTCAACCGGGAGTATCTCAACTTCAAGTCAACTGGTTTCCATCATCTCGAGAAGCCGTCAAATACCATTTCACAGGGTACGAGAGGTCTAGCTAGCGACAGGGACTCATGGAGGCAACATGTGGTGTCTATATACTCCGGTTAAGATACTTAAAATAAAATTACTTATGTTACCCTCCTAATTCAACATAACTACTTTATATATTATACTGAATCCAAGGGTCATAGGTTTGAATCTCGTAGCTCATAAATATTGCACAGATTTTTTATCTACGTTTGAAATCAGGATATTTACAAATTATTTGAGCTATTAATTTATGATTATTACTAGTAAAAACATATATCAGTGCAAACTTTATACTTTGAATATCAAAATGAATCAAAATCACTTTTGGACTTGGATATGGCTAGTAAAATTACATTGTGTAAAGCAAGTTGAGTTAAATGTAAATATAAATGCGTACTGGGAGTAGAAAATGTAATAAAAAACTGTTTCCGAAATAGTATATATATATTGTATTTTTATCCGATTCTAAGATCAAAACAAAAAATAATAACGTAGTCTGAATCTGTAACCGATGTGTCATCTACTAGGCAGTGCCATTTGGAATATTCTTTTGCATTTTATGTATGTACGTATGCACGAAATTACAGAAACGTTTTATTTATTGAAAGAATCATTTAAATATTTAACAGAAGTATACGAGCATACTGTCTATTTTAAGTCAATTATATTTTTTCTTCAAGATTAATAAGTAAGTTTTATATTTTTTCATAATAAGATGTATTTATTATTCCGTAATAGTGCGAGACCCCATAATAGTGTGTTTTCACACTTTTGAGTAAGATTCAGGTTTCACCTGCTATAAAACTGATGCCGGACAAATTAATGAGTTAAAGGTTTTTGAAACAACGTTTTATACTTTGGCGGACTTGTGTAATTTGTTTTTGTAATGTCGCTGAGTCGGTAGGCTTAATTAAATTTGATGAAATCCAAAGGCTGCTCGGAGAGGCTCGAACGCGTTCCACAACGTTCAGATGGAAAAATTAAAATTCCGAAAGTGTACACTTTCTGAGATTTTACAGAACAATCTGCATATTGATAAAGCATCGCAGATGGAAGAGAATTAAGTGATGAGAGAGTCAGGGAATTTTCTGGAATTATCATTGCTCACTCAAACTAGGGGTCACTGTGCAAAGTGCAACAATACTACTAATTGGGAAAACTTTGTTTTTTTGTTTTAATTTGGTCAAATATTTTTATTATTATGTTATAAAATATACTGTACAAAATAATAGTATCAGTCTATATGTTATATTAGTTTACTACTGGTTATCGATCAATTGTTTGCATTATATAGAAAATGAAATTAATTTGAGTGTTGAATGTGCATATATTTTTTTTATAAATATATAAACTAACGTTTGATCGTCACGAGAACTGTTTTTGATAAGTGTAACAAAAATATGACAAGCAAAGAAGTATCTATCTGGTGCATATTTAATAAAAAAACTTAAATATGAGATAATAGTACCCTAGTATCGTCGAAATACTGGCGAAATGCATACGTCGAAAGGGATTATTTGACTGATCAATTTAAGTGTTTCTATGTATATTCTAATTCTGAAAAAAATTACAAGACTCTAACATATCGACTGTGTTTAGGTAAAAGGGAGTAACCCTCACGGAATAAATTTTACAGAAAGCACAAAAAGGTGTTTTCATGATTTATAGTCAAAGTCACATTAACACAAACTTGAAGTGCACGATGAGCAAAAAAATTGGTATTTCATTTTTCTGATCTGATAATTAAGAAAGTTATTAAATAAAAATCATTAAAATTAACGTTTAATGTTTTATCCTTTCCATACAAATTTAGTAGATTGTTATTTTTTTAAATTTAAAGCTGAATTTAAATAATAATTCGGCATGTTTGACACAATTCTTTTTGACAAAACGTATATTTAGTTGTGTAAATTGTGATTCTCAAGTAAAAGCATTTTTTTTAAAACTGAGGGTTACGCCCTTTTACTGTCGATATTATTGTTAAATATATATAAGAGACTTTAATTTTAAAATAGTCTCTTTTGACTTAATACCTTCTGCCAGTATAAAGACGATATGATCG
Organism: Rhyacophila sp. 25_7; assembly: GCA_036584705.1. Taxonomy (NCBI): domain Eukaryota; kingdom Metazoa; phylum Arthropoda; class Insecta; order Trichoptera; family Rhyacophilidae; genus Rhyacophila; species Rhyacophila sp. 25_7. The sequence continues at coordinate 20,386 of JAPMAE010000355.1, read as the reverse complement.
TCCACGGCTTAATTTTATTCATTGAATATTTTTTTAATTTCATGTTTCTTCGAAGAATAATTTCAAAAATTTTGGAACTTGCAACTGATCCGTATGATTTTAATTTACGTTTATTTAATGTGTGATAATATCAAAAATCCTATTTGTACATATTGATAGTATTATAAATATATTTATAATATCGAATACAAATGGGTATTTTAAACTATAAAACATTAAAACAACATAAAATAAGAAAGCGTACTTAAAATTTCTGAAATAAATACGATTCAAAAAGATTGATTGGAGAGTCACTATATAAAAAAGTTGTAGAAATACAACTAGAGAAACAAAACGAGAAATCCTTAAATTATTCCATCTCAATACTTCCTCGCCTCTGTTAAGATATCTACTAATAAATTCCGTATGGATTGAATTTTAAAATTTCTCTTCTCTCTTTCTAGAAATATGAAACAATTTGTACGAGTGGATAAAGCTAATAATGAACAGGCGTAGTCAACAGAATTAATACTATGTACTTATCTACTATTTAATTAATAATTACTCATATAAAAACAGTTAAAGAAATTCTTCATTGGTGCATTTTTAGTCCCACACGATCTATTTCAATGTGGACATTGATATGAATAATATGTATATTTACACATGTAATACATAGATATTTGTTGATAACTAAAACTTTCCTTCATTATATATAATAAAAAGGAAAAGAGGCCTGGAGAGAGGTTGTGCAGAGTTTTACGGACCTGAATGGATCGTAGCGGCAATTTATTATTAATAACATTAATAATCATAATACATAGATATTAAACACATAGATTTATTAGACAATAGTGATAATAATAATATATTAAGACATAATTTAAATTGTTCGTAACGTGTTCAATCAATGATACCAATAGTAAACAAAAAAGAACGATGATCGCATTGTGTATGTTGGTTATCCCTTTGAGTATTATAGGTGAACACTGAACAGTATTCCTTGAACTTGGGTAAAAACAAAAGTGTACTCGAAGCTTGTAGAAGTACCAATTTATATCGAGTGTCAAAGGGCCCCGTCAATAAATGCACAGTCTATCTGAGAACAAAATAGAGATATCAAGTTGACTATCAAATGTTTAGTAAATGTTTTAATTGTGCGCGGACATCAATAAATAACTGTGAATATTAAAATTTTTAGTATTATATATAATTCTATTTACTGCAAACCCCTTCATTTACGTAGATAACTAGTTCCTGGAAAACAGCGTGGAAATTGAAACCGCATATATGGAATAATAGAAAGCCGCGTAAGATATAGCTATTAATTATATTCTTAAATATTGTACTCTCGGTGAAATAGTCATGAGAATAAATCGTCCTATTCTGGTATTTTAAGAATCTACCCAAAATGCTGGCTGCTTGTTCGTTATATTTTCTCTAGATTAAGTTCATAGGGTGTTTGCTACCTTATGCCACATATGACTTACAAAAGACATCATTAACTCCATGTGAAACATCTGGGACCTATACTTGGTCAAAATCAAATGCTTCCTATTAAATACTTGCATAATAATAGTGCTACTCTACTGTAGCAAATTATGACACCTTACAGTGTTTCAAAATTATCGTTCACTAAGCTTCGAAAACCTGTAGTAAATTCTGGAGATGCGGTAACATAGCTATATGTAAAATTATGTTATTCGTAATACGAGTACATGTGCGTATCAAAAGTGTATAGTAGATTAGTGAATATTTGACGCTTATAGCTTATAAATATTATATTTGAACCGGTCTAAATGGAGATCGCGCAAAGAGAATAAAGTGCAAAAAATTACGATTTATACTTTAAAACAATTTTAAAATGAACACAATTTAAAATATTAACATAACCGGAAAAGGTGGAATGAAAATTACATTTATTATTGGAATAACTGAAGTTTTTATTGTTTCTGTATATTAGAAAAAAACTTTTAACCTAAAATAACACCTTCAGCTTACACCAGTACTAGAATAGAACATACATATAATATTATTACTAATTTTTAAAAAAATTGAATATTTTAACATATATAAGCGCAATGTTGTATATATATATATATATTGGAAAAGTTAATTTTGTTAAGAATTTTGTGAATTAATGTCAATATGTGATTAATAGATATACTTACTTATCTATGTATTAACGCAAAAGATATATGCATCTCAAGCATAATACATACATTTACGTAACGTCATTTTTACGCCTGTATGATTTTCGATTTGCTTTTCATAAGAAAATCTCTAATGGCAATTGATCCATGAAGGCACTCGAGTTATATTATCCACCTAGTTGACGGCAGCAAGACAGACGTGCACTGTTATTACGCTTCAAAGGATATCAATGATAGCAGGATAAATATTTATTTATTACTCGGCCTCCACGTCCAGGAAGAGATGTCTACAAATTTACTATTGCTTTATTCATTTTCTTTTGAACGCAGATTTCATTTTGTGAAAATGAAACGAATTTTGTTTGCTTTTTTAATAATAATGAAATTCATTCAATTAAATTAATTTTGATTATATTTTCAAATAAAATACAATACATTCTATTAAATTTCATACTGTAATATCATTTTAATATTTTAAAAGTAATTTATCATTGAAATCAAACTTGTAAATATATTATATTAAACTAAAAAATGACGGATACTATTTATTACATATTATATATATATGAATATGACAAGTAAATATCATACTTCCTCACTTTGATTAAAACAAATTTTCAAAGTTTTAACCTCAGAATATTTTTTTATAATTTGTTGTCATAATAAACTATTTCCTATTTCTGACTCTTGGCAAATACATTTTTCTATTCATTTCACTCATTTTGTTTTTGTCGGACAAATATTTTTCCAACAATTTTAATAAATAGAAAAATAATCATTTTCTTTATTCTATTGAAAAAACAACACATATGATACACTTATACATTCTTAACCGTGCCTGTTGCAATACTGTCAACTGACTTTAGTGGAGAATGTTATAACATACGAAACTAGTATTTTAAATATATATATACTATGGAAATAAGTATAAAACTGTAAAATTATATGTAAATATAGTTTTTTTAAACATAGATTGACAGTGAGGGATTGTGCAAAAACCACGTAACATTTTTGAGGGATAGGGTAGGGTAACCACCAACATCTACATGACGTTACAAGTGAGAAAGTTTATTAACTTTTATTGTTACGTAACAGTCGATCGAATCTCATAAATTGTATTCCCATTTAATGTGGAAAGTTGCGTAGCGTAGCCTTTGAGAGGGGGAATGTCTACATTGTGTTAAATGAAGAGAAAGGGTGAAAAAATATTATGTAGTTTTTGGACAATCCCTAAACAAAATGACCACATCATTATATGCGTGCTGAAGGTTTTATAAATAAAATTAAAATACTTACGATTTCTTTGAATCGTCTGCTCTGATTATGGGATAGAGCAACCAAAGTCTGAAATAAAATAATATCGATATTAATACTTCATTATTGATTAAAAAAAAACAAATTTATAATCTACAAGTTGATAGTTGAATGATATTAGAATAGATTAAGGCTAATGAAGAAAATGATAAATAAAAATACATGTAGCTAGTGAGTATTCCAAAAATAAACTTCCCTGTTCATAAATTACGATATATAAAAAAATCGGAAGTCTGGAAGGCATGTCTTCACACAAATTTAATTGGTGGCAGAGGGTGGAATGCATCTTAGGTCATATTACATAAGAATGGAATTAGGTCTGCAGCGTTGTTTCCAAAAATTCCCGCCCACTCAGTAAAGTCTCCACCAAATTGGTGTAAAAACGAAAATCAAACTCATGGGGAATTTTAAATGACACGAAAATAAAGTGAGGTAGCGATAACGTCTGTTTAAAAAAAAATCCAGAGGTAATTCATTTGATATATATAATAATAAAGTAAAATAATTTGGCCCTATTATCGTAATTATTGGTTATGATTTGCATTCACATCTGTATGTTTGGTTAATCGGATAAACAACGATATTAAATAAATATTTTTCTTATGATTTTAATAGATTTATTTAGTAAATAGTTTTAAAATAATATCTTAATGTACAATACAAAGTACTTGAGATTTATGTCTAATCGGTTAAATTTGTATTTAATGTATTCATATCTAGTTACATATTTTGGTTTTCCTTATATTACATGTTCGAAATTTGTTTAAAATTATTGAAAGATTGAATAAATATATTCGTTGAGTATAATTTCAGTAATTAAGTAAAATTTAATTTAATTTTACTGGAATATGAATATTATTATAGTAATCATTCATAATCAGCCTTGACATAACGAAACACGTTTGTTTTTTTATTTCTTCAAGTGTGTATACATTTATAGGGTGTCATTATTAACAATTTTTTTACAATTCGTACTTGTATGAAAAGTGTGATAAATGAAATAATTACATTAATTAACCGGTCCAAGAGTATAGATGCGTCCGTTCAAAGTTCACTATGAAGAAGTATAGACGTACGAGTATATGTATGTCAATCACTAAGCAATAAAATAATCGTTTATATTATTTATGCATCAAATAAAGATAATATAACAATAGAATTGCATACATTTAATAAAATACAAAATTTAAATCTAAATTAATGAAAAAACTTTCACCCAATTGTGCAACGGTATTTAAAAAAACTCACTCTTGGACAATCTTTTAATCGTATTAAAATAATAATGCCATTTTATTACTAAGCTGTAACAATGTTTATTTTTAATGTTTTTGAATAAAAAAACATATCAACATATTCAGTTAAAAAGATTGATCGCTTTTTATTCCGTAACGTTTTTGTTGCGAATGAATTATGCTCTACACTCAATGTTTACTGAAAATCAACAGTATTTAAAAATGTATAATCTCCATTCGATGTGTCGTTAAATTGACATCATTTGATATGGGCAAAAGATAAATGGAGTTTGAAGTTTGCATTGATGGACCGTGAAGTTATGCGCATTTTTCATGGAATTTAGGAATATTGAACGAATAATTCATTCAATACAGCTTAAAATTCACATTCGATTTAGTGATATGGAAAGAAAGCCGATAGGATTATCAAATTAAGTACTTTACGCAGTACATGATTTACTGCATTTGTATTATAATACCAACATATAACGATTTTATTTCTACGACTTAAACACTATTCACAACGAAAATATTTTACTATTGAATCGTAATTTGATAGACATATTTTATGGTAACATAGAAAAGATTTACGAGTTTATAAATTAAAATTGTGCAGAATACAGTGCGCGTTAATAAAGATTATGAATAGTCATAAAAACATTTACGATGATAACAGGAAATCTCGATTATTGTTACTTCATAATAAAAACAAGACGAATTGAAAATGAAAAGCAGATATAATATTATTATTTTTTGCGTAAAAGCTCTCAATTAAAAATTATAACGAAAATGATAGTTAAAAATCATATATTAAGGTAAACTTTTCTATATAGAGTATGTCCTAATTATAGCTAATTCAAAAGTAACAAAAAAAATTGGAATGCTCACGAAAAAACTCGTTTCAACGAATTTAACATTTCAGTATAACGTAAATATTAAGTGTGACACAAGCGGATATTATTTTGTTTATTTTAAATACTTTCATAATATGGAATGACAATCTTTGAACTGTAATGAGATGTGTTTATTTTTTTATAAAGGGGTGGCGGATCAACTGATCACTGAATCAAACTCTCGATTGGCAAACTTAAATCCTTCAGTTAACTATCAAAGGAATCGCACAACAACTTATAGAAATTTAATATTTTTTTGGACATTTTAATTAGAAGATGACGTAAGATTCAATGAACACCGAGAAACATGCGTAATGGACAAAACTGTAAATCGTTCTAGCTTCGACGGGTGGGTCGAGTCTACTTCTTATATATTTCATAGAATGTTTTCAGTTTGACAGCCACTGCGTATATTTTAGGTGATATGTCTAATAAATATATTTGATTTTTGATATTTATTTATCTGTTATTGCGAAAAATCTTAGTAATTTTATCTTGTATTTTTAACATTGTGATAAATGGAATAAATGAATTGTGCACAATTTAAATTATTCTATATTAAGAAATTTCGGTTTCATTAAGTATTTTTTACGGTCCCACGAATTTTACTGTTGTGGAATTTTACTTGTGTTAGTATGTATTATATACTAGAGAATTTTATTTCCATTTTAATTTTAAAATTTTTAAACAAGTATACTTATTATGCACTTCCAAAACAGTAATATTACGTAATACGAGTATACAATGAGTATTTGACATCTAACAAAATGTCATTCATAGATACGAGTATAATTACCTACGTCAGCTCACTACAAAACATAATTTGTCATCGGGAAGTTACACTGTCATAAAAGTAACGGTAACATTTGTCGTATACCGTATAAAAAAGAACAAATCCGCACAGTAGCAGAACATTAAAACAATTAATTTTAACACAGATCCTGAACCGTTCCGCCTAATTAATGATACCATCCGAGCCATAATGGTAAAGTATTAATCACTCATTTTCATAAGTGTCGGCGGGAATCTGTTACACTGTCATGATGAAAAACATATCAACCAGACAATTCAACTGCAGAAAATAATAACTTTTTCATGAAAAAAACACAGATTATATTTGTCACCAATGCGAACGAAATGTACGAGTGGATCTAAACGCTTTATACTAAAACGTCCTAATGCAAAAAATAAATATAATTATATATTACTCACATAATGACGATAAAATTACGGACATTAACTGTCAATATTTTGTGAAAAACCAATATGTTGAATAGTTAAAATAACTAAACCGTTTTCATGTGCATTTAAAGATTTTTTTATTATCATATGATCTTTTAAGTTAACTGTAATATGTGGAATTTTCTCAGCGTGAAGATTTGCTTTACATTAACAATTAATTGTGTTTAACATAAAATAATCTTAATAAAAATATTTTGGTTAGTATTTTTGGCCATAAAGATAGTAACCAGCAATGAGACCGAATTTGCGATTTGAGGTCTCAAACCAAACAGCTGAGCCATATCAGTTGTAAATATTGTAACGGACAATAATGTTCTTGACTTTCAAAATGATTTGTGAATAAAGTAGCATAGAAATGCCTATGAATCTCTTCAGGCTAAAGTAATAAAACATAATTCAATCGACAACATTGTTAATTCTCCAATAAATATAAATATATATCCTAAAGTAGAACGTACTTGTAAGTCTTATGATAAATTTGATTGGAATAAAATTATGTCTGGAATTATTACGTGTTTGTTGATAGAACTAAACTTGTATTTTCTTATAATCGTTTCGATATTAACTAAATCTTATTATTATAATTGATTTATTAATTTTATGATATTTTCTTCAGCCTAATAATTTAATTAATGAATTCTGAATCAAAGCGAAAATTTTTCGCCGTGTGAATGGCGAATGATAATTTTGATTATTAATTAGAACGAATAGCATAAAGCGTTGCTGATAAAAAATAATAAGCGACAAAGAAAATATTAAAAATAAATTAACTTAAATTTATTAAACTTTTATTTACTTACAAATATGTACGATAATTAATTGAATTATATTATATCCAAATATCTAAATATAGTAGAAATTTTAATAAAACATTGTAAAAATTTAAATAAAAATTATAGACAATACGCTTTTGGCAGCATTTTATCAAAGCAGTAATTAAATAACGTAGTTTGTTTCCTTATTATTATTATTATAGAATCATGTCTTTATTGAAAAGATAGAGTAATAAATTAATGATGAAATAGTATCGACTTACTCAATAGAAATGCCTAACTTTCGACATCACTAAAAGGACAACTCTAATAACGATAATTATATCGAACTCTTACTTTTTTGTTCATGTTATTCACGCTTCTTTAGAAGGATGAATGTGCTTAAGTACTGATATTTGCTTTTTATTCGACACTGTTCAATCAATTAGTATCAAGAAGAACTTACTTAGTTATAACATGGTACCGTGAATTAAATATATAAGAATTTGTAAGACGTTTTAGTATAATACGTATTACTGTATTATTATGAATATTACGAGTATAATAATATCTGTGAGAAGATTGAGGCAAACAGAATGATATACTCGTATACCATTTAATTCTATTTATTAGATATTTTGGTTCCTAATCTTGCGTTCTACGATAGATACCCTCGTATTATTATATATTATAACTTGTTTAAAGATAATATTTAGAACCGGAGATCATTTATAACTATAAAGTTTATTTCAATAGGTTTTCTCAATGTGGGTTTATAATATTTATATATTTTAATTCGTTGAGCATTTCAGAATATTATTGGGACGTGGTAGACGAAAGTGTTCAAAATTAATGCCTTACATGTGACCCACACACTAAAGACTATGCGTAATATAAATATCTTGAACGACTTTAGTTAATTATTCTTTTGTTGTAATCTTTGATACGTCACTTTCCCCCAAGTCATTAACACTTGGTCTTTCTGCATCTCTGTTGATCTTCCTTTTCTATATCCTACTTCAAGTAATGTGATCCAGCCACTTTCTTTACCCGAAAAGCAATAACTACTCAGGACAAATTGCTCAGCGTCGGTACAAGTGAAATTCCCAGTTTTTTATAATTGTTTCAAAAATACTTCGTCCATATTATTTATTATCTTAGTTAATTACTTTGATTTCCAGCTGTTCAAGACACTAAAAAAGAAGATTTATACTGATTCTACACAATTATAAAAATAAGTATTTTTTGTTTTCTTACATTAGACAGATTTTACGTGTGCCTCTTATATTAATTGTATAAGTATGAATGAAAATAATAATTTTGGATTATTTTTTTTCACTTACATATTTCTGAATTGAAGGCTCAATTGTACGCAAAATTTATAAACAACAAAAATGTAGCACTTCACTACAATGTTGCCAACCGTTGATCTCGATTGATATCAATTAAGTGGTCCAAAAGAAGACAACGTTAAAATAATATTACTTGATTGATATATTAAGAATAAACAGTTAGATAAATACTAGAAAGTTGCACGGGGAAATTAATCATAAAAATATGACAAGTGAGCTAGCGGACACTGATTACAATCTCCGGTGATGAGAGAAAAAAGCCAAAGGGGAAAAGAATAATCTAGAAAAAAGGTTACATTTCTGTCGTTCTGTATGGGCTCGAATTGTCCGGGGAAGATTTGGGGTGTTCCGAAAAACACAGCGATATAATTGCAAAGCTTTGTGGCCGGGTATGCCCGTGGCGCGCTTTGTTACACAAAATTGGCAATTACTGTCACATCCAATTCAGATGTCCAAGTGGCGAAATGTCCCGCAGACCGAAGCTCCGCGATGCGCAACTCGTCAGTAGAGTAGCGGTAAACATTCACCAGTTAGACAATAATGAAATATGCATTAATTAAATATTTTATTTTTAATAAAAAATATAATTGAAATGAAAGACTTGATTAAATGCACGTAGTCACAAGCTAAGTCCCGTTATTACGTTATTTTCCGATGTAACAAAATATTTACATCCTCATATGTAAGTAGATAGTACATCTGACTTACGAGCCAAGAGCGTGGGTTCAAATCCCGTAGCTGGCAAAAACTGCAGAGGTTTTTTCAAGTGCGTTTGAAACCAAGACATACACTGAATTCTTTGAGCTAACAACTGACAGTTTTTACTGGTAAAATCTATCAAAGCAATCTTTACTCAATGTAAATCTATATGATCCATTTCGGAGTTGATATGGTTGAGAGTAAGGAAACTCAGATAGGCAGGTAATGTTGTAAAGTGAGATTAATTAAGAACTTTCAAGAAAGTGTTTGAAGGAACGAATCTCAGAACGAGATGGGCAGATAATGTAACTTGAGATGCAAAAATGTTGAGCGAGAGAAAGCTAGAGAGGCTGTGTGGTTGGTTGGTCACGGTGCTGAATAAATCGTAGCGCCAAATTTAAGTACGTATAACAAAATCTCACTTTTAATATCAAAATACG
>JAPMAE010000354.1:5907-24490 GCA_036584705.1 Rhyacophila sp. 25_7 | reverse complement strand
CCATATGCAGCCTTATTTAGTCCCATGTGGATGTTTTATACATTTTTAAGTAAATATAGTATAATAAAAAGTATTTACTATGTTACGTAATCATTTTTCAAAATGAACTTTTTGATTTCTATAAAATAATGACTCTCTTCTTCAGATTTAGTATTTGTATAGTATTTATAAATGGAATGTTTTTAAGTAAAAGTCTATCAATTTATTATTTAAGCTTGCCTGATAAATGCAATATCGTAAAATAACAACGCTTTTTGGTCATCTCGTCTTGTAATTTGTGATTTTTCAAGTAAAGATTCCGTTTATGCGTATAGAATGACGCACTTATTGCTTCTCCGATACAACACCTTCTGTGAATTCGGTTTTTTTATATTTTTTAATGTTTCTAGGATTATGACCCTTGACAATGCGATAAATTGCTGCCGTAATAAAAAAAATCAAATAAAAATACAATTTTAATATGTAATTCTATTTACATTTATGTGTTTCATGTTTTTCGGCTCATAATTCCACGAATTTGAAAATCTATATAATTCATAATCAGCCCGACGTTCCTTGGCAATACAAGTTATTGGGATTATACTGTATTTAAAATGAATTATTGTAAAATTGATATCGATAATTTAAATTTTAAAAAAAATGAGAGTTTAAGTATATATAATAGAATCAAAATAAACTAATTCATTGATTATATCCTTAATTAATCTTACAAAATATTCAGTACAATTGAAAATATAACCATATCTATAATATATAACTATTATAAATCAAATTAAAAAATATTTTATTAATAGTTCATTGAGAAATGTAAAAAAGTATACGAGTACTTTTAATAAAATGACAGAATATTCTTTTGATTTATATTGAACACATATTAGTATAGTTTTAATACTACTGTAAATAAATACAATATTACTTTTATTAAGCTTTTCTGTGTCATACATAATGTTACAAACCGGCAGGGTGTGAATTTTTAAGCAGGAATAGATTCAAAATATTTTTTTAAAAAGTATTTTGAATGTTTCTTTGTCATAAATTTGTTTTTAATGAACATATTATGATAATATTCATGCGTTTTTATATTTAAAATCATCCAAAATATTCAGATTTGTCTAGAAAACTATGTTTTAAGTTATGAGAGCTAACTCGCATCTGGCACTTGATCGGTTAAAAATGAAGCAATTTATGTATGTTTTATTAAGTAGCGTATACATATTTTCATGAATTTTTACTTGAATTCACTAATGGATTATTTTTAATATGCATGTTAAAAACCAATTTTGTAACACAAAATACAAAATATTTATTTTAGTGAATATCTGATTCAAGTAACAATTCTATTAAAGTTTTTATATACTCATATAAAGTACTCGTAAATAGTCGTTTTAGCTATGTATTTGTTAAAATATGTGACTTAAATTCCACCAGTGGAATAATAAAATAGCCGCCTAACTATTTATCGCGCGCAATTCATCTCAAACGAAATGCGTCAAGCATTAAAAACATCCACGCAAAAAAAAACATTTTTAAAAATGGTACAATCTATTCTAGCTTCGTTGTGCAAACAGGATGAATGCATGTTGCAGAGTGAAAGCATGCGAGCAAAAACCGCCACGCTAAGAAACCAAACAAACAGTTTTACATAAATACCTCGTTTGCGTAAATGTAAACTATGTGTGTTCACGCCTCACAGAGCCTATGACTCTTATGAACAGTTTCGACCAAAGAGCTTTCGCACATAATATTATATTATGAAAGCCGCAAATGGTTCATTTTCGCCCGACGAATAAATGAGGGGATTAAAAATTCAGACAAACTGCTCACTCGAGAATTTTATTACGCGAATTAAAATTTTGATGCACTAACTGCAATTGTTATGAGCCCCATTTAGCAGCTGACGGCTATTAAGCAAATACATGATAATGTAGAAGTGTTAATATATTAACCTTTTCGTATGACAGTTGGCTCTGCCGAATTTAGTAACTTAAAAGAGTTGAATAGATTTATATTTTGCCTTGAAATAAATATATTTATTTGTATTATAGAGGTCGTCCATAAGCCACGAAATACTCATGAATGGGAAAGAGAGGTGACCACCAACATCTATATAGTATTAAAAGTGGGAGGGTGAGTTAATTTTTATTGTTATATAACAATTTTTCATCTAAAAAAGTGGATTGGAGTTAATTAAAAATTGCATTTATATTTAACGCGGAAAGTTACGTGAACTTTGAGAGGTGGGAAACGGGGAGGAAAGAATAAAGCTGAATGTCTACATGCTGTTACATGGAGAGAGAACGACTAAAAAACGTTATGTGATTTATGGACGACCTCATAGCATTGTGGCGAAGAAGCAATTCTAAAATAAACGTCATTAATTGTCTTTTATAACCAAAGATATCAACGGGGAAAGGCTGGTACACGATATTCCTATAACATGATTCGAAAATCGGAGTAAATTTCTTTGTAGCACGGTGTTATATGCATTTTAAAACTGTTCTAAAATTAGAAAATACATAGAATCTACATAAAAGTTTTGATACATAGGGATAATGAAACACGTAGTAAGAGTTCTTAAGAGCTTTTATTCAAGCGGGTATAGAGTTTTAAATTTTAAATTCATTATATAAGTTTCATGTAGTGTAAAATATATTGTGAAAATTTTCGAAAATAAATTAATGAAGAAACCTCTGTTGAATAATATAATTTAAAATACAATGATATATATACGAGTATATGCTGCTACATAAGCCTAAAAAGACAATTGATATTTTACAAAATGGGAAATTACCCCATTTGAAGGTGATAAAAAGAAACTACTCCGTACTATAACTATAAAAAGTTTATTATATATCGTTTTTATTAACGAATTTCTCTTAATTATAAAACTATATCAGATAGTTTTCATAAACGTTGGAGAGTTATATTGTTGTATGCAAAAGTTTGTATTGTTTCATATAACACGATTTACCATAACACATTTTTTACAGTTCTAACTTTATTATTATATGGAAATAATATGTAATAATAAATATTTTATGTAATATATTTATTTGTTCATTATATTTAATCATAAACATTTTTTTTTGTATAAACTTTCTGTTTGTGTGAGATTTGCTTACTAAGCGTAATTGAAGTATTGTTAGGTTTTATTAAACAACTAGGAAATCAATATATGATTTAAATAAAATTAACGCAAGCAATAAAAGTTATTTATAATAAGCAACAAATATATAATTTTTCAAAAAAAAAATATTCTCGATAAATGTAATTCTTTAATTCTTCCAACGACGTAGTTAATATTCAGATTATATTAAAAAATAAACTAAAGCATGCTGTAAAAAACTTTTTATGGTGTGTTTGCAGCTTAAAAAAATTACGCAGAAATTTTATTTGGAACATAATGAAAAAGAAGGTTTATAATCGTACGCCCTAAAAAAAATACTTTTAATAATCTTTTATTTTCCACGAACAATAATTATTAAACAGAACATGGATATGAAAGTCCAGGATATGGCACAATAAAGCTTTTACGTATCTAGAATGAAACTCAGTTATTTAATAGAGACAAATTATTTATATGACTATTAAATAATAAATTATTTTTAACCGTTATTTGAAATTTAAAAAAAAACATTATTTTTTACTAAAAATAAGTAAAAATACAGTTTTATTTTAACCTGTCTAAAGTATAGATGCATGTGCATCTGCTCAAAGCTTGCTTTGAAGAAGTATGGACGTGTATGTACGTCAAGCATTAAGCAATAAAATATTTGTATATATTATTTATGTTTCTAATAAACATTATACAACAATAATATTGTATAAAATTAATAATATTCAAAATTGAAAGCTAGATTAATGAAAAAAACTTTCATCCAACTATACAATCGTGATTAAAAAACTCACTTTAGAGAGTTTAATTTTCTAGAACAAAAATTGAACTAGTATTATGATTAAAACTAAATTTTGCTTAACATATAATAATTTTATGGTTTAAAATGAAGTTATCTCCGTAAATCATATACATATAATGTATATATATAAACTGAATTTTACTTCAAAAACCTAAAAAGCCTTGAAGAATTAAGCATTTACGTTTTCTACTTGTATATATATTTGAGTACTTGTGTGATTTTTTTCAGTATAGAATGTTTTTTGTTGTTATATTTTTTAAGTTATTAGTATATGTACTAAACAAATCATGAATAATCATGTATATTTGATTGTTTTTTGTTTATTCAACAAATCTAACCCAACACCGATTTTTCGGTTTGAATTAGCGTGCGTGTGAAAATATAATACATTAGGTTAAAACATCTTATTTGAAGAAGCAAATCTTTTCTCACACACGAAGCACCAAATCATATATAAAAGCAAAACAAAACTATTCAATATATAGTTACATTCCTTTTTAATATGCTATAAATATATATAAAATAGAGAAAAAACAAGTGAATTGTGGCTTTTTTAAATTTTCACAAAAAAAATGTGTTATAATATAATTGGGTACAAACAAAACTTTCCTTTACATATAGTATTTTTTTTTTAATCATATCTGCTCCTAAACAAAGCATATGAATCTCTTCAATATGAAGATTGACTAATTAATTTTCAATTATTAGCTCAACCATTTCGCGTTCATGTCCTGGCTACAATACAAATGAATAAACAACCTACCAGTACGGGCCTAGAACCCATGACAACCGTTTGCTAGGTATACGCGCTCTATTATTATAATCTATTAGCCCAGTGATCGGAAAGTCTCTGTTCACGTACCACATATGGCTCTTTGTCTACTCGAGTGCGGCTCTTCCATGAAAATTTATATTTAATTTTATTTTATTACAGTTTTCATCAGTCAGTGTGTTACGTTTCTCTTTACTATACGACTCCAACGCCATGTCTTGCTAGATTATTATAATGTACGATATCTAGTTTTATTAGATATAGCTAGTTTAAACCAAAAAACAGGATCCTTGTAAAGAAATTTGGCTCTCAAAAGAAATTTCAAAAGAAATCATTATACTTGTGATATATTGGCTCTTTGATTAATGAGTTTTGGCGACCACTGCGCTAGCCTAACGAGGGTGACCCTTATTATAATATAATGTTAAATGTTAGAAAAACTAGTAAAACAATATTTTCAATATTTGAATTAACTACAGTTCTAAACAATTATAATATGTTTATCTGACAAAAAAACAACTGCTTAGAAAATGTTCACATTGTGAAAGTCACATTTTGCTGCTAATACAGAATATAAAAATAACATTATTGATCGAAATTGAGTATATAATAATATTTGTATGTAATTTATTATTTTAGTTAAGATAATAAAAAGCTGTCAATGATTTAGATGAACTCTGCTTTATCCAATTTTCTTTCAGATATTTAAAGTACTCGTATACGCCGAATTTTCCAAAGCGTGATTTTTTCAAAAACAAATTTATGCCTCGCCAAGGGAAACAACTTGTTATAAGCAGCAATTTTTGAAAATTTATAGGCCATGTTTCAATGAAATAATGGGTAATTAATTTCAAGTCGCCGGATGTACTTTTATTGATGTGGCCAAAGTGATCAATCAACATTAATATCTGGTTCAGTTTCTACTTTGCTACGCGTTTTATATTATTTATGGCCTTGGTATTTATTATTATTACAAACAGCTGAAAACGATTTGTGGCAAAGGTTACACCTCAATCAATATCACCGCTGTCGTTTTTTTAATTGGCTTCATCGTGGTTGGAATACGTGTAATAAATATTTTTTAATGAAAATTAATTTGTTATTTATAATTTCGTAAAAAATTAAATAACCTCAAATGTATTGATCGAATAGGATTATGCGGAAAAACTTTCAAAAATACTACATTTATATTCAATACTACATTTATATGGTATTTTACTTATAGCATAAAGCTTTGTTATTTTGTTACGCCAAAGGAACAAGAAATATGTAACACCTATTAATAACCTGTCTAGGAGTATGGACGTATATATGTTTTGAATAAGTATATACGTATATGTAAGTCAAACACCAAGTAATAAAACACTCGTATACTATTTATGCATCGAATAAATGTTATACAACAATGGTATTGCATACATTTAATAAAATTTAAAAATTTTAAGCCAGATTAATGAAAAAACTTTTACTCAATTGTGCAACCGTAATTTTAAAACTTGCAGTAAAAAATTTTAAATTTAAAAACCAAATCTAAATATGTGCCCATTTGACATTGGTATTTATTCGTTCGTATTTTCAACAATTTAGTGTCAAATTGTTTTGTCAACGAATACTTTTAATTTTAGACTAGATAAAAATATATGTTGTCGCGGACGTAGGTGAGTAGATAGCGCATCCGACTCACAAGCCGAGGGTTTAGAGTTCAAATCCCATGGGTGGTAAAAATTGTACACATTTTTTCATATGCATTTAAAACCAGGATATGGAGCAAATATGTTGAGCTAATAACTGATAATTAATCGTAAAGAAATTGTCGAAACGATCTTTAGATAATAGAAATATATGCTTCGTTTTTGAGCGGATGTGGTTAAAAAAAAGAATATTTATAATAAAATAGTATATCATATTTAAAACAGTTCGTATTTACGAATATTACTGTATTTGTAAATATAATAAATTGAAACTCTATTTAAAATGAAACTGTGGCTAAAATGTATCCTTGACCCTTATTCGCGGTATGAATTAATGTCTCTTCATGAATAAAAAAGTGTTGTGAATATTGATTTTTGTACGATATAAAAAAATAAAACTTATAAATATTAATTAATGGAAAATTTAAGAAGTAATAGAGACTCAAAAGGTGCAATAAACTCTTAAATTATAAACTTCGGTTCACATTCTTTTATAGAGTTATTCGTTAATGAAAAATATGCAAGTGTATACAATAAACGAATTACCAAAAAAATACAGAATATATCAATTTGAATTGATATTCTTAAAAGTGCATTCTAATATCAAGTAAAGAGTCAGCATGTTATATTTTAACAAACAGATTTTAAGCTTACATTTATCATACGACTTCATTGTATTATTAAATGGTACTTATTTTACAAAATAAAGTTATGTTAAATAAAGAAATAAATAAAATACATAAATAAGCAATAAATACTATACAAAACTGACGATCAAGGACAGAAAATAGTTAAAATTTCTCTACAATAAAGTTATTTTATATTAAATAAAGAAAATATATTCGAGGGCCTAGAGTCAAACAACGTTGTCTACAAAAGTGCAACTTTAAAGGAAAGCTGAAAACGTTTTTTTTTATTTTCTTGGAATTCAATAAGAGATGTTTGCTTAAAACTTAATGATCAAATGTTATAATTTGTTGTTGTTTGACAATATTTTTCTTGTGACAAGACCGCTAATTACTTAAAACAGTCTTTTGATATCAAACAAAGGCAATTTTATTAAATTAACGTTAAACTTTACAGACGATTTGAGAAGAAACTAGAGAAGATTGACATACCGTTGTTTGACAATTATGTAGCCAAGAACGTAAAATAACATTGTCATAAATAAAAAAAATGCATTTTTATAGATAACGTTGTTTGACTTTTAGCTCTCGTATTATTCTGAGTGAGTTTATATAGAGCTATGGTTCATTTTGTATTCAATATTGGTTCATACATAAACAGTTAATGTCTCGATATATGAAAGTTTATAAACCTATAGGATCATGAAACCTACTTCGTTAATTTGAAGAAAAAGCTTTACAAAAGTACAAATATTGTCTTTTCATGTAAGACGATAATTTATAAACATTAAAAATATTAACACGTTGTTAATATACTATGTAAGTTATTATAAAATGTTTACTTTCTTAAAATAGGATCTTATATTTGGTCGATTTGTACATATAAGCGTGTCGTCTGGTTCAACAAAAATTCATTAGATTGAAATGTTCGTTACTTTGTGATTCATTATTTCGGTACGCATATTTAGCCTGTTTTATGAAAGAAAGTACGCCTAGAGAATTCTATGTCTGTTAGTCAGCACGAAGAATGCCTTTGATTTGGTCTCAGAGCTCGATTCGCAATAATAATTGCCCCACTTTGAGCCTTGAACAATGAATGATGAGGGATAGCATTTCAAATGTTATTATTTCCTTCCAAGAGCAGCATGATGGTCCTCTCTATGCAAGTTTTCCGGATGCCCTTTTCTATCCATCCCGCGCGCGCGGTTTGTTTTTGGTTTTGTTTGAAGTTTGCCAGTCGGCGAAATGGTTAGCCGCAAATATTAATTCGGAAGTTCGCAGGCGGTCTGCCTTTTAGGGTAGGTATTTGTTACTTTGATGGACGGAGTATGAGAGTATCGGACAGGCTCATCGCCCACTGTTTTTAGATGTGTGTGCTTTTAATCAAGTGTTAGGGTAAATTTCCTGCCACTCATACGCAGAAGCTTCCCCAGCAATTATTGACAATAGAATAAACAATACGGTATTATTTAAAGCATAACTCAAACTATTCTAGAGTTGGATAATATATAACCTTGTTTAATACATAATTTTATGAACATATGTTATAATTAGTATAAGTGAACGCTAGCATTTGAGACAAAGATTTTTTGCCACAGTTTTGGAACACGTTTTCAGAGAAATGTTTTGTATATTATTCGCAATAAAAGATTATTGGTTCACAAATAATTTGAATAATTAATGTATATTGCATTAGTAAGAATATACTTTTAATTATATCTACTTTTGTTTTAATGTTTAACTAAGTGGATTGGCGTAAATACTTATTATATTAATATTTTTTCTTCCATTCTTTTACTTGAAACAACACGATGTGTTTTAATATCGACCCTGTTTAGGTAAAAGTGCATAACCCTCAGTTTTTTGAAAAATGCTTTTATTTGAAAATCATAATGTACACAACTAAATACACGTTCAGTCAATTATTATCGAAATTCAGTTAAGAATTTAAAAAAGAACAATCTACTATATTTGTATGGAAAGAAAAAAAGCATTAAACGTCAAGTTTAATGATTTTTCTTTAATAGCTTTATTCAATTGTAATAAATTATCAGATCAATAAAATGAAATACCAATTAATTAGTCATCATGCATTTCAAGTTTGTGTAGATGTGACTTTGAGTAAAAATTATTATAACACATTTTCTGTGCCTCCTATAAAATTTGTTCTGTGGGGGTTATTCCCTTTTATCTAAATACGGTAGATATTCATAAAGTGATTACTAAGTCAATGATACTACACTTTTCAAATTACACATTCAATACCGTTTTAGCAAACTTTATGGTACTACTTAAAAGTTCGTTATATCGAATAAAAAAATGTACAAAAATATAAAACTTATTTTCTCGTATTACACGAAATTTCAACAGCTCAAATAATTACAAAACATGTTGATACGTAATAATTAGGATATTATATACAATTGTAGTTCATTAAACTGAGTAAAGTTTTGCTCAATTTGTATGAACATTTTAGCGATTTAAAAAAATCGTTATTGTGAGAACAAGACACAAGATTTCTTATCATATTTTTTATTGCTAATATATTGTGTAATAGTACAATATTTAGTCATATTTTGATTAAATATTAACATAATAATATTTTTTAGATTAAAAATGAAATCACAAATTTAGAACTCGTCAATTAAGAAGGCTCATAAATAAACTCATGTTATTTCAAAATAATAAGAAACCGTAAAGTTTTCCTTCATTAATAATCTTTCGGTGAAAAGGGATGTTTTTCCATGAGCTGGCCTCAGTTGAGTTATTTGCATAAATGGCAATAAGTATCGTAGAAATATGCTAATATTAGTGTGTTGCCAAGCAACGCTATAAATAATAAACGTAAATATTCCGTATAAAGGCAAGGGTGAAACCGGAGTATTATTTTTTCAATTTATTCTATGAATAGTGAAAAGGCATGATAAATTTAATGCCGCTCTTTAGATTATAAAATTTTATTTTTTGAGATTTTTCATTGAAATCTGACTACCAACCCAGATTTTGTAACAATAGAAAATAAGTTTTTGGAAAGGGATTATGTAAAATATATTTTTATAGATTCTTTTGTTTTGCAAAGCAGCACAGTTTCAGAAACGTTAAAAGTTTTGTTTTGTTTTTCGTTAAGCAAAACAATGTTTTAAAGGTTGTTGGCAAATACGTACCACAACAAAAATTACAAAAACATCACGCTGATGATTTGTTACAAACCTCATATTTTTACAGAAAATATCATAAGATTATTTAAATGAATATAAAACATTTAGAATGAAATTGAGAGTTACGAGAATAAGGATTTAAAGTTACAGTAAAGAATTATAAATGGTTTTCTATGAATCACTATTGCTAATGGATTAAAATCTTTATTGGAATATTATAATAATTTTTATAGATATCGCCAAAAATATATTTAAAAAAAATCAAAACTTTTTTCGTTGTGAACATGTTCAACTGATTAATATATCAACATCAAGGATTAACATTAGAGATAATATAGTTTGCATCGTATTTAAATATTTATATTATTAAAACAGTCACAACAAATAATATCATTCTGATTTAATAATTTAATATATTATTAGTATTGTTAATAAGCATTAAGTCAAAAAAGACAGTTTTGAGAAAAAATGATTTTTAAAATTTGAGTCTATTTCGTATTTAACGATATATTAAGGTAACTGGGACTTTAAGTCTTATTGAGATTTTTCCAAATTTAGAATATAGCTAGAAACACATAATCTGATCAGTCAACTATTTATTTGTATGTATAATATATTTTGCTAGTAATAAACTATTCAATATTAATTGAATGGGGTTAATAAGTAGTAACATTTTAATATTAAGGAAAAAGTACAAGGAATATTGTTAAGCTTGTTTTACCAGATGATGGAGAGTATGACAATCTACCGAAATGCATTATTAGATCAAACAGTCATTTTTCAACATTACACCTTTTGCGAGTATACCCTCGATATATCTTAGAGTATTCAAATATTTGATAAAACATTGAGGAGTTGTGGTCTTCCAAGAGTTGCCTTCGTAGTTGAGTGAATAGCGAATTCCGCCGAGAGTCACGGGTTTGAGGCCGGAGCTGGTTGCAATTTTTTTCAAATATTTATTCATTTATATTGTAGCCAAAACCCGAATTCAAAACGGTTGAGCTAATAATTGTCTATTATTACACGTAAAAAAACTGTCAAAAACAATTTTCATAATTTAGAGATCCATATGCTGTGTTTCAGAGCGGATATGGTTAAAAGAAAGGTCTTCTAAGATAATTGTTCTTCTAGACAAAGTTGGAATCTTTATTTAAGTCATAAAAGATGTGGTAACAGAGAAGAATATTTTTACGGTTGATTAGGGTTCTAAAGTAAAGTTGATTTATTGACTATCTATGAGAAAGTGGTTTTTTAAATGAATCTCTGATATGCAGTATGACAAATTACGTAACGTAATTAAGTAGTGACATTTTTATATTACAGAAATAGTACAAGGAACGATTTAGCAATAGCTATTTTCATATATGTAGCAGAAAACGCTACTCACAGGTCATCTATTGGATAATTTGTTACTACAATTTTTGCTTTAACGCATATTCACTACGCAAGACCTTATTTTCCGCTACGCCAACGATCTGACCAGATGGAGCTGGAAGAAATGAATTGAATAGACAGTAAATTCAAAACAAATCATGTATGAAACTAAACGTTCAAGAAGCCACTCGTATGCTTTACTTGAAATGAAATTCGTATTATATTTAACAAGAAAGTGCTGAGTCCCACAAAGCATTTCATTTATTATCGTCTTCTATGTTCGGAACATATGCGAGTTTAAATTTATGACGTAGACAATGCAGCGGAAAATGATTCAGTCGATAAATTTGCAACTACATTCAGTTTTAACGGTTAGTCGCTTTGAAGACGAATGTTTAGTTTTACGGTTTGATTTATTTGACGAGTTTTCATCATTAATGCATTTTTTAATCAAAACTTCGAAATTATAATTTGTTCGTATTAGAATTTTTGATTTTATTTACCGCAAAAGGGTCGTTCTTTCTTACGTTTTTTTACTCTCCCTCTCCATGTAACACTATGTAGATATTCAGCTTGACTTCTCTCTCCCTCTTCTCAAAATTTATGTAACTTTCCACATTAAATACCAATTAAATTTACGAGATTTCAAATAAGAAAAGTGTAACGTAAAATTAAGTCACCATCCCCCTTGTAAAGTCATGAAGACGTTGGCGGTTATCCCTTTTTCCTCCTCAAGAGCATAACGTGGTTCATGAACAAACCCAAAAATTTCATCTTTCTCAGATTTTCCAAAATAGTATTACATACATTCAAAGTAGCTGTTTATTTTGAATTACTTTTATTATTCACCATTTTTATTAAATTCATATACGCTACAAAATGGAGTATATGGAATCTAAATAATGTAAAGATTTTCTTAACACTTATTTTTATGAGTGATAGTTGTTAATTATTATCTCATTCATTTCCGGTTCATGCCTTCGCTAGAATACAAATAAAAAAACATCTGTGATTAGGTACGAAACTTGCACCTCAGATTTCCGCATGCTGCACCAAAATTTGAAGTACCAAATTATATTAATTTATTTACAGATAAAATTATTGTAAAATTATCACTCATAAAAAGAAAAAATAATAAATATTACGCTCTATATATTTTTTCTAATGTAAAAAATCTTTATTAGGCAAATTATCTTGAATGTATTCATAAAAAACTTATCAAATTAGAAATATCAATGTAAGACATTTGTTCCAATATTTGGCACGTATTTTAATGTAGTAAATATTCACCTATTTTTCTATTTATGAATATGATATTTCTTTTAAAATAATCAGAACGTATCATTTTAATTAAAAAATATATTTCTAATAAAAATAATGAAATGGAAATTTTAAACCCTTATAACATACCTCAAAATGATCTGCAGTATTGAATTATTATATTTAATAATGTATTAAACGATAATTCAAAAGAAAACATAAATTACTGTGACAAAGTATTGGATCAAAACTTTTTACTCATTTCATGAAACAAATAAATAAATTGTGATTAATCAATTTAATTATGATTAAAACGTCTCTTGTATAAATAATATATGCTAAATACTTTGTGTTAAAGTTCAACAATTTATTTTATAATTCAACATCATGATGAAGCTTTATATTTTAAAATCGTAATTTATTATTGAAAAAACGAGCTTTTTTCTTAATAAAAAAAGCGACCTTCAGTTATCGAAAAACAAAAAAACATTTAAATCTGTTGTATCCGTTACACGTAACAAAAATGTATATTTAAATAACCGTTCTCTTTGATTTTATGCGATAATACAGTAGTCGCTTAAAAAGTGAATAGAGAGGGCTAGAAAGAAGGAGATGGATGATAGTTGCAATGTATTGAGCATTCATTAATTATGTTCTTTCCATTTTTACCTGTCTAAAACACGTCAAGCGTGAGATAACAGCGTAAACTGTGATGAATATAAATGACATTACTTGATTATTGTATTGTGTAATTTGAGAGCCTTCAGTTGAACTTTTTCCAATACCCTTTTCTGGTTGACTGATTATGACTCAATTAGAAATATCAAAGATACAAGGTATTCATAGACACAAGGCATTTTGATGGTACATAAAATGGGCGTATTTTATTTATATATGAATAATCAATTAAATATATACATGGAAGTATGCAAAGCATATATTATATAATACATTAAAACAGTAAACTACAAAATCTATATTAGAAGAATACCACACTATATTCCATTAATATGTTTTTGCGCTCTTTATTGTATAGAAATTTGATTGTAAGAATATATGAACCTTTAATTTATATATTTTATTTTTAACGTAGACAGTAGTTTATGTGTTACGTAGTCAGCAGTAAATACAATGTACGATATAGATAATTCTTCTATAGAATTTAAAACATAGTAGTATGCCATGTCGCGCACTTTAACCGGAGCATATGAACACCATATGCTGCTTCCATGAATCCCTGTCACTGACCAGTCTTCTCGCATCCTCCTATGACCTCCCATGACTCATGCTGGCATCCCACAACTTCACCGATTTTTTTCTGTAAGTAAAACAGTAAAGTATTGTGAAAATGCACAGTATGGTCTTCTGCTTTCAATGCAAATTTCCAAAACTCAACCAAAGTGCTTTTTTCAAGCTGAATATAAAACTTAGTAGTATGCTATGTCACGCCATTTATCCGCAGTATATGGAAACCATATGCTGCCTCTATGAACTCCTGTCATTGGCCAGTTTTCTCGCATCCTCACATGTCATGTCCGCGTCCGTCAACTCTGCCGAGTACATCCTCTATATGGTATTCAGCGGTCTCCCGGTACGACGGAATCCGATTGGCTTGAAGAAGAGGCACGCCCGGTCGAGGTGCGATTCAGGTATTCTCAGCAGATTACCAATCCAAGTCCAATGCCTCATCTTTACTTAGGATGTGAAGAGAGACTGCATGGTCCGTTACCTTATCACCTCATTTTGCGTATAGTTATTCAACTGCAGTCCTAAATTTTTCCGCAAGCATCTGTTCATTGATAAGATGTTCGTTGATAGGTTGCACATAAATTCGTATTGTGTTGATTTGAAAAACAATGCAAAGAAAATGATTGTTTGGCATCAAATTGACTATTCAGACCCAGATGTATCCATGACTAGCGGTGGACGATACATTAAAAGAGTCGATAGCTTTATATATTCGCGGGTACACATCATGGTAGATGGTACTTCACAAAGAGAGCTCACTATCCGAATACGACTTGGTGGAGTAACCTTTAACTTCATGCGAAATGTCTGGCACTCACAGTTATACTCGGTTTAAATAAAATGTCGCATTTTCAACGCTTGTATGCTGACCGTGCTGCCCCATGGTATAGAATTATGGCACCTTACGAAGTCTTAAAATAGCCGTTTACTGAGCTCCGGATTATTATTTTGTTAGAAAACTATTAGCTAATCAAGATCAAAGATAACAATTTTGTCGCTTACTAGGCTTAGAGTTCATGTTCACGAATTATTTTCACACATTGAACAAACGTAATATGATAAATTGTTATCAATGTATCAATTCTTTTTTGAAATTTCTCAATTTGAATATACGGTCATATAAAATAGTGTTGAACTTATTCATAACAATATAAACAGCAAAATATATCGGCAGTGTTTTATTTAGCATTGACAAAAGCGATACAGCCAGTAACGATCCTTCATCCATTTTATCTCTGTTCATACCTCATTGGACGAAATCAATGGCGCTTTCATAAAAATTACACATAACTGGGGCACGGAATATATACATGGTAAAAATGACATCACGGAGGTGTACGAGTATGTGTGAAATAATATTATTATGATTTATACGTATTTTATATTGAACGATAGCTTTTTGTATTAGAGCTTTGCGAATGCTAAGTAAAGTTGTATTAAACATTTTTAGACAATATTTTTTATCGCACTCTTAGTGAATGGTAATTTCATTTAATGTATACTACTATAAAGTTGGTTTATTCTTTATTATAAGAAAGTTAAGATTTATCAGATTAGATGAAATTATTTATCTACTCAAATATATGAAGCATAAAAAAATATATTTTAAATAATAATTTTAAGAGAAAAATAGATTTTTAATCGTAGTTTTTATTACTAGTAGAATAAATAATAGTTCCATGATACAATAATTCACACGAGGACTAAACGGAGGATACATATTAGTATTTTAGATGTTGGTATGAAATTGTTACATTTTTATAAACATAATTTTTACAGTAAAATCAACATAAAACTTGGGAAAAAATAAGGAATTTAATTATTATCATTATTCACTCTACTAAATTGAATTATATTTTATTTTTAATATTGCGTTGAAATTATAAGATATGAAATTAAAATAAAGTCATTTTATTAATATTTATAAATATTAAATAAAATATTTGAAAAAAGCCCTCGTAGATAAGCGGATTATGCATCCGACTTACGAGACGAGGGTCATGGGTTCAAATCCCGTAGTTGGCAAAAATTGTACATTTTTCCCCCTTAATATATACATTTGAAACCTGAACATGGACATAATTAGTTGATCTAATGACGTACTAGACAATCGTGATTCATTAAAAAAATTATCAATTCAATATTCAGGTTGTAGAGATCCATATGCGTGAAAAATACACCTACAATAATTTCATGAATAGGTAAAGGTAATATAAATAGAATTGTGGGTGAAGACAAAAATATTTCAACTAAAATATTAATTATATAAATATATGTAAAAGCTTTTCAGTAACTTATTACTCTAGTGATTTAAATTTTCAGAAAATAATTACAAAAGCTTGACTCTCGCTACATATTTCGCGAAAGTACAATTCTACCAACACAATATCTTAATTTCGAAAACATCATGATTGTTTCACAATAGAAAAAAATAATACATTTTGGAAGATATTTGACGTTTTAAAGTTTAATTTATAATAATTAACACTTTAATTATTATTATTATAAATTGGCGTTACCATCCATTCGAATCCACGACCGATTGCAGAATTTCCTCTGCTTTTTCTCTCTGTCTAGTCATTCACACTCAAAATTTTCGCATCTCTAGTTACGTTGTTTGTTCATCTCATTCTGGTGCCTACTAAAATTCCTTTGAATACCTTCTTGAAAATTCTAGATTCATTTCACCTTACAACATGATTGTCTTCTTTCCCTCAAGACATTCACTATATTGGGGGTAAATTGTTCACAGAGCACAAATTCTTGGTTTTCTTCAACTGGCTCACGAACACATTTAGTATAATTTATTATTATGCCTGATTAAATTTAATTAAAACCTAATGATTTTTATAAAAATTATATTTATTAACTTGAATAATATATTTTGTATAAAAATTCAACACAATACGCAATTGAGAAAATATGAGGCGCAAAATTTTGTAAGAAAAAAATACTACGAGAATATATACCAATTTGGTAGTCGTCAATTTCAGCGTATTTCTACTACAAAAGCTTCGTATTTTTTTCATGCCGTAAGCCTGTTGTACGTTAGTGAATATTTTTTTTACAAACGGAACATGATGTCATAAACTTATGTTCCGGAAATGAAAACCTTACGTAAAAAATCACAGTATTTCCAACGAGGTTTACCCTCCACTGAACATCGAGGCCAATATCTGCGTGCAATTTTCTTGCGTCGTTAAATTTTATATTGACTAAAACGTTTAGTAAATGCAACCGTTTTGTTGTAGTAGAAAAAGTCGTATACATTTTGAGGCAGTATTTTTATTTTGGACAATTCTGATACAAATTTATTATCTCTTTTAAAGTATCATAATAAATATTTTTATTAGAAAAAAAATCTGTCGCGTAAAAGAAGTTTGATTTATGTTTATAGTTTTTTGTACAGTTTTATTATTTATTTACTATTGTTAGGTAAATCTATTTCTTAATTAAGAAATCTTTACAATAAATGAATTAATTAGAAAACTATGTAAATTTTCATTCATATAATAAGATTTTATTTATATAAACACATAGTATGTTATAAAATGCTTGCTGTAACGCATAAAAGGAAGGGTGTGGTCGAAAAACTATACAATCGACAAAAGTTTGATTCAGAGATAATTAACATTAATGTTTGAAAATTGTTTTTCAATACAATAAGTAACATTTTGCTAAAATTGATTTTTGATTTTTGCTAAAAAGATGTATTTGATTTTAACACAAATAACAGCCATTCTATTAAACTTTTGGTCAATTTTATTACAGATTACAATTTTTAATGTGGTTTAACTAGTTTTTCAATACATAAAAATGGCTTTAGATTGAATATTTTTTCATAATTATTGCATCGTAATTGTTTCCAATAATTTCATTTAACATACTTTGAGTGCTGTTATTTTTAAGATTTTTTTGGTTCTCTCAGTTAAAATATTATCCAAACATAAACCCATAATTAGAAGATTAATTTCACAGCTGCATACAGAATTTGATTTTGTTGTATTTGTTATCAGGACTGTTAATAATATTTAATCATTATAAATAAATGTAGACAGTATTTTCTTTCTTTGAATATATAATATGTGTTGTTGATGAATGAATGTATAAAAAATTTACTTTCACTGTGTTTACTAATTGATTGTCAAGTTTCGAATATTATTTTAATTTTAAAATTATAGACTGCATTGTGTTAATTATGATTTGTCATATTTTTTCCGCTAGATATTCAATCTCCTAGCCAGATCATATGGACATCGTATGTTGCTTAAATATTAAATTATCTAAAATTTCCGAGATTGCTTAGTCAGCTTCCTAATTATTTAGTTTCACGTATAGTCATACCACAAGACTATATATATATTAACTGCATGTACTTGTTCTCAAACTTTAGTTTAAAATTATTTTGTGACTATCAAATGCCATGATTTGGTGACACAAAACAGAACAACCAGAATGTGTGTATTGAATATCCGATATTTGGTTCGCAGAAATTACTTATTGAATTAAAGGTTGCTCCATTTTCATTCGAATAAAC
>JAPMAE010000353.1:8211-23758 GCA_036584705.1 Rhyacophila sp. 25_7 | reverse complement strand
ATCTATACAGAACTATAGGTTTTACGGTAACAGTATTACATATACATGTCATATATTTCATTCAATATAAGAGAAATTATGCATGTATCGTAAGACAAATTAAAATTAAGTATCTAAAAAATCTTCAGAGAAAAACTTACCTCACTCCATTGTACGAGCAGTTTTATGTTACCATCTTTTCTCACGCAGGTATTATCGTGCAAAGAAGTTGAACATTTATTGTATTTATATTCTAAAAAAAAAACAGTACACCATAGCAAAACTCTTAAAAATACTTGTTGCAAAAAATATGTTTGACGTGTAATATCATATGAAGGTTAAGATTTTTTTTTTAATATTCTGTTTTAAAATAAACATGCTGTATCACATTATTAGATTGCATTCATGCGAGACTGGTAGTGTAAGGCATTTAGATTGAATGCAAGTGTTATTCTATCAGAAGATAGTGCGATGCAATTTCAATTTAAATGAAACAAATAGATTCGTGGAGTCAAATACAAAACGTAGTCAATAACTTAAAAGCGTGTAATTTTAGTCAATACAAGACATAAAAAGTTTTTATCAAAACCATATAAAACCATTTTCATCAAAAAACTTTAAAAAATTGTTAAAAATTGTTAAAACAATACCATTTCTTCAAGTTTGTAAATTTAAAAAGTTATAAAGATATGATGCGTCTAGTTAAAAAAGCGATATAAACACATTTTAATATTTTCGTCAGATAATTTTTTTTATGTTTCAATGTCAAACTTTGTTTTATACTAAGATTCTTTTTTTACGTCGTATTATATGCTTAAATTAAAACAAAATAACTGTGTTTATTGGCTGATAAACTTTAAACTGAAATAAATATTTAAATGCAAGTGGAATCAACCATATTTGAAACATTCCAAAGCATGAACATTTCACTTTTTATTTCCTTTTTCATAAGTTTATATTACATTTTGAAACATAAAATTTTCACACATGCAAAATCGTGCGTATAACGAAAACATATTTTTTCCTCGATTTCGACAAAACGTGCTTCTTTTTGTGACAAGACGCTTCATATATTAGATTTTTTACTATATCTGCTTAAAAATGTAGTTTATACACGTTGATCATGGAATTGTAACTAGATAACTACTTACTAAATCATCGTGGATACTTACAAACAAAATGAAAGCACCTTAGTTAAAAATCTCCATCATATAGATTTCCAAAAATATATTTTTTTTAAATCTTTACTTTTTTAAATCCTCCACACATATAAGCGATATACTTTTTTTTCTCTTTACCATATCTGCTCCAAAACAAAGCATATAAATTTCTACAATACGAAGATTGTTTTTGACAAACTTATTGGAGTAATAATTCTCAGTTATTAGCTCAACCAATTTGGTCTATGTCTTGATTTCAAATACACATGAAAAAACCAGTAGGATTTTCACCATCTACTTGATTTGAAGTCTATATTCTTGACTTGTGAGTCGGATGCTCTATCTACTCACCTACGAGGACAACCAATAATGTTTAGGGCTATGAATAAAAAACTACCGACTTTCATTAAAAGGAAAAGCTTAAAATTGTTCAGTTCGTATATTTTTTCCAATGATTGTTAAGAGTGTAACTATGTCATTTTTATATAGAAAATTAAGAACGCAAAATGCTTAAATGTTATTTTTTTAAACCTTTCCTAATATTTTATTTAATTTGTTTGTAAATTTAAATTCTGTTAATTAATATACAGATTTAGCTAGCTAAACTAGTCGTCATAACTAAAAATTACTTAAGCGAAAATTGCAAAATTTTGAAATTGACTCCTGTTTATCGGATTAACCATAATTTTGAATATTATATTGGCACTCTAGGAACGAATGCTGTCTGCGGTGACACTTGTAATATAAAATAGTTTCGGGAAACATGTTCTCGGGCTGATTGCCACAACCCATCGCCTGAACGCTCGAAGTACAAGTGGAAAACACGCTATATTAAACTGGCGTAGAACAAAATACATTAAATAATATTTTGTTTATTATATTATCTATTTTCAGAAACAGGCTTAAGAGTGGGTCAATTTTTGACCCATGCAACAATACATACCCATACAACTTTATCAGGGAGACAGTTTAGAAAAAAATATCTGAGCTCTTTATATCTAAAGGTGTATGACTACTCTCTGTGAATTTGTTCGTTTAATGTTCTCTGTAGTTTAAAATATAAGATTACCACAAATAAATAATTTTCTCTATAATACTGATTTTTTTATATATTTGAACACATTTTTCATATCGTAACCATAATATTCTATAACTCCGCAAAATATAAACTTAGCTTAGTACATAATTGTATGACATATATATGATTGAAATTATATTATTAGTAAATAAAATATATTACTTTAATACAAATAAAACATACCTGTATACAATTCACATATTAATAAAATATAATAAGAGAGTTAATATAAACTAAAAATAATGAAAAAGTCTGAAAGTTTGTATTTATTTAATAAAAAAACTTTTGACAAATGGACCCATAAGCTGTTCAACTAAATATCAATCATAATTGAAAGTACAGAGTGTATTTCAAACTTTAGAAAGCTAGATAGAAAGAAAAGTGTCTAGTAAAGGAATTCTATCGAAAACTTTTCAAAGAAAATATAATCTCGCACTTTTTCTCATATAAAATAATGTAATAAAACGTGTATGATAAAGACGAAGTAAAGCAAAACATATGACGTCGGTGCCAGTCAACTTTTTAGTATTTTCCAGTAGATATATTCCGGGGAGGGTGAAAATATCACTCGAAAACTTTCAAAGGGGTGGAGTGAATAAGTCATTTCAAGTGAGGCTTCTATCCTATTTCGAGGCCTCTGTCTAAAAACATTTTTAAAAGCGTTATAAGAGTCACACATGTTTTTTTAACTTTTTAATATGGTGTTATTTATAAAACGTAATTTATTTCATTATTCTTAACATCCATAGTAACAAAAAGGTAAATAAACTAACGCTCTCATATTGCACTAGTCAATTTTTGATTGGACACGGTAAATTTGCTGCCAAGCTCTACGAGCGTGATAAACTGGTAGACAGGCCTATTTGTAGTTGCGGCCATGACCAGCAGACTGCTGAACATCTCTTATGGGACTTTATATTAATGATTTTACCTCACACGGAGTTATTCACCAGAATCTATCTTCACACGGGTCCTATCAGGCATGCAGACTTGGTATTTACGTACACTAATTTAAATGCCTTTTCCAAATATGCGGCATTTTTTGGAGAGATTTTTCAGATGGATTCCCAAGTAAACTCATCGGTTTCAGGCTTGGACGGCCAGACTGATTGGGTATTCAATACACCGGGTGTATATGACACTTAATGCCACTAAAAAGTAACTATGAGCCAATTAGATAGTCTACAACTTATATAAAATTCTTTTGCACTTTAACGCATGGTTATACTATCCCATGCAGCTCTGCTATAGGAGTGGTTAAAATAAGATTCTTTCATGTAGGGTCAGCACGGCGGCCGCGCACAATCTCGGCTGGAAATACTGGCGGGTAAGTGGTATGGGAAAAAAGGCGAAAAAATAGTAATAACACCTATCATAATGAATTTTTAATAATCAGTTTCAAAATGTGCATGTTTACTATAAAAAGTTTACAAATCTACCGAATCATATTATTTTTACATTTTTTTCTCACTTAACTAACATCTAAATTAAATATTATATGTTTATTTAAGTATAAGAAGCCTGACCAAAATATATCTCATAGTTTGCAATGGCCTTCAGCACGCCTATGCACTTTCTGATTTGCTATCGAAATCATTGATAATTATCTAGTTCTTTTTGAATATATAAACGTAATAATAAATACTGTGACAAATCTACGCATACCTACACATTGGACCATTCAATTACTGGTTCGTCATGACAAATTCCCAGTTCGAGCTTGACAAGTTAGTAGATAGGCCAATCTGTAGTTACGGTCACGACTACGAAACTATTGAGCATGTCTTGTGGAAGTGCCCACTTATGCATTCATCAGGTCCTGAATTGCTCACCAGAATCCACCCTCACACGAGTTTTTTAAGGAACGCGGACATAGTATCCATCGATGCCAACTTTAAGGATTTTAGTCAATTTGCGGCATCTTACGGGAAGCAATTTTGTGCAGACTCCCAAAATGACTCGTCGGTCACGAGCATGGGTAGCCGGACTTACTGAGTCGTCGGCACTATGGAGTGCATATGTCATCTCATGCCACCAGTGACTGAATGACGAGGCAGACTACTACTCATTTTCATGTTTTTCCTACTAAATTCAATACTTTTACCACACTGTGCACGGCGATACCGCCTCGTGCGACTCCACTGCGAGCAGGCTTGAAATCAAAATATATGTGAAATAAAAAAATGTTGCTTCTGTGAAGGGTCAGGCAGGTGACTGCGCATAATCGCAGTAGTGAATACTTCCTGGTCACTGGTGGGTCTTTCAAAACCTATGATTAATCCAAAACGGTTGAGCTAATAATTAACAATTGTTACTCGTAAAAAAATATATCAAAACAATTTTGACATTGTGGAGATTCATATGCTTCATTTTGGAGCATATATGCTTAAAAGAAATACTGTGATTAAATTTTATATACGGCCTCCAACAAATCTTTTTATTTATTTGATCAAGTCCTCAGATTATTTAAAATTGGATTGCCTTAAAGAAGAAGAATTACAATTTGATAGTGTGGAAGTTAACAGCCAAACTCAATAATGGATAATAAATCAAAGCCTACTAATTTATTGGATATGCCTATTTACTAGAGCTAGACTAGACCTTTACTATTTACTGTGATTATTATATCACTGAAATATTTATTATATTTTATATATCTAAGTATAGTGTTCTAAATTATCTCATTAGCCTTTAAAATGTTTGATAGTACAACGTCTCTAAAAGATGTTTTATCCATTCTCCAAATACACTATAAGGTTTATATGGAAATATAATTACTAAATCAACAAAATCTAATTGAGTACACCCACATTGGTTGCTTAATATTTACTAACAATTAGTGATTATAACACCTTTCATAATCAATATTTCTCGGAGAGAGAATTAATCTAATATTCCACTTGAAGATCAAATTAACGATTTTTCTTAAGACGTGTTTAATTTAGTAATATTAAATTAAATGGCATTTTCTACCAAACAAACTACAATATACATATTTGTATTGTGAAGATGTTGAGACGGTGGGTGAGATTTAGTAAAGTTTAATTAAAGTACACTATAACATTAATTGTATTAATAGCTTTTTTAGAACAAATAATCTTGACCGAGAGATCCGATGCGAATGAAGTATATTCGCTCAAAATCAGACTGTCAATAGGATTCATCAAATCATTGTAGACCTTGCAATATAAATACTTAAAGTTCACTCCACGATGCTTACTGTAAAATAATATTATACTTAAAGGAGACAATAATTGTTAAATCATGAAAAATGTATTCATTTTTTTTTTGATCAATTAAACATTATATAAAAAAATAGATAAATATATATATATATATTAACAGACCAAATTTTAGAGTATTTTCTCAAAAATTTAGATCAAATACCTTTAATTAAGAAAGCTTACTATATCAACCGTGTTTAGAGAAAAGTGATTAACCTTCATAGAAAAAATTTTACAGAAGGCACAAAAAACATTTTTTTAATAATTTTATGTCATATTAACACAAACTTGAAGTGCATGATTACTAATAAGTTGGTGTTTTATTTTCCCAATCTGATAATAAAAAAAAATATTCAAGAAAAAACATTAAAATTGAGCTTTAATGATTTTTTCCTTTCCACAAAAACTTAGTGGATCGTTCTTTTTTCAAAATCTAAAAATGAATTTCGATAATAATTTTGACAAAATGTGTATTAGGTTGTGTACATTGAGATTCTCAAATAAAACCACTTCTCAAAAAACTGAGGGTTAAGCTCTTTTACATAAAGAGTTTCGATATGTAATATACTTATAAATTGAAAGGAATAGAATGGGCCTATTTTGTGTAACAGTTAAACTCTAGCACGAGAAGCTTACCAAGTTAAGAATCTAAAACTATTCATAAATTAAAATAAATGGATACCATCGTTTAACTTCTGTCAAAACATTAATTAGATTTCATCATTTTGGCTAATTTTCTTCCAAAATTTTTTCGTTATTAAAAAAACAACATGGTTTTTAATTGTTGTATTTCTTTGTTCTCATAATTTTTTCCTGAAGAAATCAAGATAATAATTGTAAATACTGAAATGCATTGCTGTGTGCAGTTTCAATACTAGATAAACACAGACACGTACGAGGGCAGTCCAAAAAGAACCCGACTGGTAAAAGATTTGCCAATAATGTAAAGGTGGAGTCTGCTGTTGATGTCTATTTTGAGGAGCTTGACGATTCTCACTATAAATAGGGCACCAAAGCTATTTAACATCGATGGGAAAAGTGTATTGAGCTAAAAGGAGACTATTTAGAGAAATAAAGATATTTTTTACCAATTTTTTGTGTTTTCTCTATCTAGTCAAGTACTTCTGGGACTACTATCCTTTTATATCATACATTATTATCATATTTATACTTTACTTTGATCTATTTTTATTTCGTAAATTTTCTTTTCCGTACATTTTTAATATAGATGTGGCGTTTTGCTAATAATTATATTCAACTGTATTCATATTTTTTTAAACATACTACTACTATATCCATGGTTGACTAAAATGTTTATTTAATTTAAATGAAAATCTTTTTTCAATTCAATTGAAACTATTGAACAGAAGGTTGAGAATAGAAATAAACTTCAATATAATCTTCGTTGATGGAAGTACAAATAATATATAAAGACGCCTATCGTCTCTTGACAATCCAAAAATCATAAACCTACATCACTTTTGTTAATACTATAAATACATTTTTTTTTCAATATAGATTCATCATCTCTAACAATTGAATTGAACCATCTAAATTTGTATACTTTCAATATGATATTTACATACTTCATGATTATATGGTGCTACAGTGTGCTTAAATCCATGGCTAACTATATAAACTAGTTTTTATGTATAAATTGTTTATATAATATAACGTTGGTGAAAATATAAAGCATTTGAAGAAAAAAAAAATATTTAAGAAATATCCACTGTGATTTTTAATTTAGATCCAATTCTTTTTAAATTTTTAAGCATATAAATTTTTACAGTATGAATATTTTTTTATATTGTTTTAAATAGTTATTTGGTGTTGTTATACAATTTTGATACTTATTGTGTAATATTTTGATGAGTACAATCCTGAATTAATAATCTATTTATGTAAAAGCTATTAATTTAACTAGTGAGATATAACGCTCTCTGAAAGAACTTTTCACTTAGTGAGCATGCAAATGGGAAAACTATTATATTGCAACTTGAAGCCTCAATCGCGTATCGATAAAAAACTTCATAACAAATAAATCACACTGCATAGTAGATTGAGTGGAAAAAAATATCCCCAGACGCGTTGAGTTTACAGGCGGTGAAGGGGCTGGTCGTAATTGGGAAAGTTGCATAGAAGGAAATAATATGGGGTGAGATTGGAATTGTCGATTGTTATCAAGTGTATAAATATACCAACTCAAATTTTGACAAACTATTAAAATTATGGACATTTTTAAACAAAAAATAAACTCAAATACAATACTGAAATACATGCAATTCTCTGACACTGCTTTAATTAAAATATTATAGCATAGTAGTATTCTAAATTTAATATTTGTATGCAATATTATCAGTAATTTACTAATCATATATTTCACTTGCATTATCTAATATATATACCTGATATAATACAGCAAGCCTTTCAATGCTAATTAAAAATATTTAAATCGATATTATAATCTATTTTAAAAATATGTGTCGTATAAATTTTATACTTTGATTACTGACGTACTAGCTTTCTATGAAATTGCGGAATTCCAATTTTCGGTTTGCAATTGCACTATTCTTTAAACTGCAATAAGTTACTGATTTTAAGATCGATATATCTTATATTTCATTCTAAAAATAATATATTACATTTTTCTTATATTTGTAGCTAAGATATGAACTTTTTATCGTTTATTTTATAAGTGTGAATTAATAAAGATTACGTGAAAATACTTTAAAAAGCTTAGTATAATCAACTTTTCAAAATATAGAGAAGATGTTTTTCGTCAATTTATGAATACTAAAAAACCATTGCAGGTAAAATACAAAACAAATAAACTGCAGACAACATATAAAATATCATAGTTTACTCTTACATATCCACTTTCTCCAGCATTACTGGCGTATACCTCAAAATTTACACTATTATAATAATTTACTTAATAAAAGCTTATTTTGCTAGAATAATGTTTTTTTATTTACTAAGTTTTGAGTTGTGCTTATGTTTACTTTGATTTTACTAGACCAAACTATTTTTCAGAACTCATGTGTACAAATCGCGTAGTAGATATTACGAGTATTTACTTACACTCTGAGTAAATAAGAAATTTGCACTTTAGTATTATATAAATTAAATATTTTGTAATTTTATATGTTTATGGTTGAGATGCCTAAAGATTTGCATATCATGCAAATGCTGATAGTGATTAAATAAATCAATAATTCAAGCATAAAGTGCTACCATACATACTTGAAGTGTGGCTTATTGAGTTTTATTGTAGTGTTTTTTCATTATAAATAAAATAAAAATGCCTATATCCTTATTATAAAGTAATGAAAAATCAACATAGAATAATTTCATTTCATTAAGCACATCGTAACACTAAATATGTCTATATACTCGTACATCTAAAAAGAGTTTTTTTAGTGAAAAAAAAAATACAGGAAAAAATTATATCCTTAAAGAAAAAAAAATAGGTTTTAGTTTAACATCTGCTTGAATTCCTTCTCGAAGGAAAAGCAATACAGTAAAAACCTTTCAACTTTGTCTTAACGAATATTACTGTCAAGTTGGATTGACGGGCCACAGAAAAAATCTTACTCGTCAAAAATAATACACAATACAATATTTATATATTTGCCAAATAATATTTATATGCTTCATTTTTTCTACTATTTACTCATGTTAGAAAGTCAAAAAGGTATAGTAATTAACACTAAATTATTATATATTTGTAGAGTGAAAGTGCTAATTGATATAAGTGCCAACATTTTTTTTTTTTACTTATTTAACTCAAAATGATCTATGTCGGGCAGCGCCAAAGTAATGCTATATGATCTAAGCTCCAATCCCTTTCTTGATAGTTTTAATTAGCGTCAATAGATGGCCGAACCTATATGTCTATTGTGCTGCTTGATACTGTTCTTTTATAGTTTTATCAAAAACTACTATTTGGAACTTAAATTATTTAGAACTTCCACTCTGCATTTATGTAAAATACTATTTTAATTTTATAAGTTTTTATAATAAACGATTGTGATATAAGGAATCATTTACTTAAGCTTAAAAATTTAGAACTTTTTGAAAACATAACCATTCTATAACAGAGCACTTAGACTTGTAGAACAATATGAAATCAACAATTTTTCATGAGTTATAATTGTTTATTGTTAGCTCTACCAATAATTGTATTCTAGTTTTAAATACACATGAAAAAACCTGTACAGTTTTTGCTAGATATGATATTTAAACCCACAACCTTCGGCTCGTAAATCAGATGCGCTATCTACTCAGTTACGAGGGCAACAAAGTACGAGTATATCGCTGCTAGGTATTTATTCAAATTCAATCAAATTATAATAACTGAAATTCAGTTACGAAATATCCGTTTAAATAATTATTGGGAAAATTGGTGGAAAAAAATTTGCTCGAAATCAATTGCTTGAAAAACTGTTCCTCGAATGAAAAAGTTTTCTAATGAGAATGTCTCGAAAAGAAAAATGCTCGAATTAATGAAATAAGTTACTTTAAGAAAATTTATTAAATTTATATATAAATACAAAATAATTAAATGTACTTGAAAAAGTTTTTACATTTGTTTTTCATTAACCCTTAACGAGTACAATAAAACATATAATATATTATCTTAAAATAATCTTCACATTACCTTCTTTGCTAATAGTATACTGTGAGGGAGTCCTTATAATATATTATATAAATGCAAAAAATTAACAAGCCTTAACGAGTACAATTAAATATTTATATTTGGGATGTTTTTTTTTTCATTTATGTTAGACAATTTACCGACATACGAGTACCCAACGAATTGAACGAAAAAATGGAAAGGCTCCCTACGTTATCTTTTGTATCTGAAGATCATATAATTTAATATTTTGATATTTCATTAAACAAAATGTGTTTTCTAAAGAGGCACAACCCATAATTGATTGAAGGCACGGGATCGGTCGCCCAAATTGAAGACATTGGTGTCAACCTCATTTTCCTTAAAATATGGCATATAATAACAGCACCAAAGGTTAGCGTAGTGGTTTCCGTGAGTTTATTTATTAAATGTTATTATTAATAGTAACTTATTTCATTATTTCAAGCAATTTCGTCTTCGAGAAATTGTTATTTGAGAAACTTTCCATTTGAGAAACAATTGAATTGAAAATACCATTAATATCTCTATGAGATACCAATATGATTCGAAAAGATACAATTACAACGGCCAGCATTAAAAATACATAAACGTAACACGTCGTGTTCATATTCTCTGACCAAAGTAAAAAAAAATAGTATTTCTTATCTTCTATGACATATAAAACAGTGAAATAATGACCTATTATTATTTTAATTATTTCAATGCATGATTGAATCATCCTGCGCAGCTTTGCTTGAACTCAGTATAAAATTACTACTTAACAAAAAAATAACTTTATTCATTTGGTATCAACCCTGTAAATAGATAAAATTATGATTTCTATCCAGAATTTTTTTAAATTATTCTTTCGAACAAAAATAAATATTGCGACATTAAATATTATTTTACATATAAATTTATAAAAATGTTTCTATGGCAACAGTATTTTTAAATCCAAAAGTTTTCTTGAAAGTTCAATCAATTCAAGATTTAAATTAAAATTTTGGATTGTAACTAACTATGTCTTTCAGTATCTTGTAAAAAATATTTAAAAAAAATTGATAAATTATCTCATGGAAACGAGCACAGTTTTGCAATAAAATATATACATACACGATTTGTACATCGATCATTACGTGATCAAAATTAAGCCTTTAATTATTTTCTCTCTCACTATAATAATAATAATAATAAATTGGCACTGTGATCCATTCTGCTTCATGGCCGACTGCACAATTTCCTTCCACGCCTATATGTCTCGATCTCTCTCTCTGTAGTAATGCACATTTAAAATGTTTACATATTCAGTTACGTTATTAGCCCATCTTATTCTAGGGTGATCAACGGGTCGAGTGCCTACTGGAGTTTCTTCAAACATGTCCATGAGAGTTCTTGATTCATTGTACCTTACAACATGACCCGCCCATCTTAGTATCTTTACTATGTACATAGACATTCACTATATTGAAGCTGAATTTTTCGCAAAGCTTAGCATTAGTACGGATGCTAAATTTTTGGTTTATTTAACTAACCCAAGTATTCTTCGAAGTATTTTATTTTCGAATACTTTCAATACGTTTTCTTGTTTCTCCGTCAGGCTCCAAGTTTCACATCCATACAGAACTATAGGTTTTACAGTCAAATTTAAATCCGAAATTTGGTTTTGGACCTGAATATACTTTTCAGTGCAATGAAAGTGGCATTTCCGTTCTTTAATCTGCTTGTGAGTTCAAAGGTCATCTTATTCTTTTTTGGGATATCGGTTCCCAAGTACATAAATAGTAAAGTCTTTTCAAATGTGAACTATACACCAACATGTTTCTTTGTAAACCAGTTTTTTGCCAATTCTTAAATACTTAGTTTTGTCTCGCTATCTTATATATTATAACAAATTTCAGCAAGTTAACTTTCCTTTCTCATGAGTCACGACAAAATAAAAATATTAAGTTGATTTATTTAAATATACTTAGATTGTAAAACAAATCATCTTAATTTCTATTATTTTTTACAGGGAAACACGCTTTACAATACAAGGGCTTTGAATTATAAACACATATTAGAAACTTATTATATTTGCAATGTATTATTTTCTTATAACTCGTTTTTTTTATTAAGCTATCCTGTTTACATAAATTTCAATGTAATTTACCGGTAAATTTTCCAAAAAAAAAATCAAATATTTGTACATTACTATTGATAAAGCTTTTTCCAGCTTTTACACTACGAATGTACACATTACATCTAAAGAAGTACGCATAAATTAATGCGGGTGTTAAATCTTTCACCTTTTGTATTGGTAACATTTGTAACCGTACGTATTGAATATATTTCAATATGGTAAAAGGACTGAAATCACTTTGCGACTCGTAAAGCCAAGCAACTGACATCTTATTCAATATTACTACAAAGGTTTCGTCTAAGTTTGTTTACTGTTCTGTTATGAATTTAAATATATTTTCAACCCAATAATAATAGTTTTGATCACATGAATTTACACCAGATAAATTCAGAGATATTTAATAAATTGTGTTATTCAGTAGTAATAATTGTGATTGTGTGCGACATTCTTGGTAAAAGCGCCCTTTTTCCTTTATTTCTTTGTTAATTAACTACCCTTTTAGCCAAAATATATCGAATGTTATAGCCAGTACGCATTTAAATGCAATTTTGCAACCGTAATTAAAAAAACTCACTCCTGGAGAGATTAATTGATACCGCCACTTTACTAAATTTGTCAAATTATTAAAGATAAAAATAATACTATGCTTGCTACGAGTATATAAAAAAACAACTCGTATTTTATGGTATCCACAATTTGTAACATTAAATAATTTATTAGCCGATCAATGTATCACAACTTGTAATCAACTAACACTTTATTTTGCATTGTTTTTCATATTAAAAAATATATACACAAGTCCGTGAATATTTTAAAGGTAAGTACAGAGAAATGTTTGCGCTAAAATCGATCGCACATCTACTTTTTTTGAACTGTGAAAAATTAAACTCTTTCATCTTACAATTTTTTTATAATAAGCGTAAAAATAAATGGAATCAGTGTATCAACCAGGCAACAAACAAAAAATTCAGTCACTAGCATTTCACTATCCTCCGGTCACATGTTGTTTTTTTCGCATGCCGTATACATTTAGTCTATATTCTAGGAATATCTAATAAGTGATTTTTTAATATTTTGCCCAGCATCTTTATGTTTCACTTAACACTGTATATTTTCAATTTTATATGTAATAACAGACGTTTTAGCAAAATCTTATGATGATTTTTTCATATCAAAATGCTTTTTCAAGTAAAAAAAATATTTTAATTTTCTTTCGTATTTACACCAATTTTCATCAACTTCTCTTATAAATATAACACTGTATTCCTATGTAAGTAAAATAATGAATTTTTCACCTTCCGCTCTCAAAGTAACTAGATTCAAAGGGAAAATGTGTTTCAAAATAAAACACATTTGCGAGAATAAAACGTAACTTTGATTAAATTTTTCAAACCTTTTGAAGAAAATAGAAAATTCATCTCTTAAGGATGGATGACATTTAAAATAAACGTGTTAATAATTTATAAGATAAAACATTTTCATATATGTTTGTTTTTACTTTCAAAATAATTTAAAGCAATATAATTGAAAAATATTCATTTGCTTGTGCTAGCTTAGACAGTTTTTTTATGAAATCTGGTACTTTAATAACAAATAAAAATAAAATAAAAAAATTATTGTATAACATCCGTATTATTTTTAGTAAATCAATTTTTAACCTTTCAAACAGTAAATACTTTTTAAATTTGATATCAAATTAAATAAATTTACGTGTTATATTGAAGTAATGACGTTGTTTCAAATACTCGTACTTTAATAATAACGGAATTATATTCTGTAATATGACGTTTACTAAATTAATCTATCCTGGGTGAGTTTTTAATAACGGTTGCACAATATTGAACGAAAGTTTTTCATTAATCTTGCGTTAAAGTTTAAATTTGTATTAACATTTTGCAATTTTGTTGTTGTAAATTGTTTATTTAATGTATTAATGATATATCAAAGCGAATTTTGAGTGGACACATATGCGCGTTCATACTTCTGGACAGATTAAATGAAATTAATTCTCAAAATATAGCAATCTTTTAATCTTGTTTTTATATTTTTGTATATTTATATCACAGTATAAATATTCATTTTATGATAGATTTAGAATTATAAATTCTTAAATACGTTTTCCACAAAATTGCATTTTTCATTTTGTTCAATGATATTTTTTGATGTACTAGTGTTTTTTTTTTCATTTGCTGAGACAGTTATAGTGAACAATATTTATTTTCAGTAATTTTAACTAATAATAAAATTTCATATCCCATTTTACCATATATTTCATTTAAAACATCAATATTGGTTTTCTCTTTTCATAATCCAATACCAAATTATTTTCATTCAAATATATTCATTTTTTTCCTACTCTTAAAATAATTTTAGACGGGCTTAAAATAATAACTGCCAGAAAAAAATAATAAATACGTTTCATCTGTGAATATGTATTTTACTAATAATTTACCCACCAAAAATCTATTTCAAGTCGAATTAACTGTCAGAAAAATCCAATAAAGTTTCATTAAGCTAGCTTGTGTGTATGTTTTCGGGTTACCAATTTCAAGCTAAAAAATAGCTTGAAATTCTATATTTTTAAATTCGTTTTGTAGACTCGCAGACTTGTAGATTCTACCCATGTCACTCAGGGTGGATAAGAGTCAAGCTTTTCATTAAATAAGCTCATATCTGTTGAGCTTTTTAATATCTCTTTTAAAGCGGAATTATCTCTTTAGCTTCACTTAATCTTATATTTGAAACCACTGAATAGAAGTGTCTATTTATAAGTTAAAAATAAAGTTATGGCCTCAGAATGTCATTTTACGTTCGTTTTTTACTACTTCGCTATGAATTTAAAAAAAGTTTTTTTTTGTTCTTGTCAGCCTTGACACATTTTTTTTTTGTTCACTACCTATATTATATATATATACATATATCAAATTTATTTAACATGAATCATTTGGTTTTTTTTTTCAGGTTTCAGATAGATTAATGCACTGCGCATTTTACTAACAATCAGAGAGTTACGGATTCAAATCACTTTTTTTCTTTAGAAATTTATATCCAGGAAGTATAGCCTAAATATGTGAGCTATTAATTAATAATTCTTCTTCCTAACCATATCCGCTCCGAAACAAAGCATACAAGTCTTTACAATCTGAAGATTGTTCTGACATTTTTTTTAAGAATAATAATTGTTAATTATTAGCTTAACCGTTTCGGGTTCGTATCGTGGCTACAATACAAATGAATAAAAACTATTTTACAAATAAAAAATAATCTGCCATATCGATGGTTTATTGTCAATATCTGACTTTTTTACAAATTTAAAAGGAAGCTAAACAAACTTAAAAAAATTGAATATAT
>JAPMAE010000352.1:0-27687 GCA_036584705.1 Rhyacophila sp. 25_7 | reverse complement strand
AATCGGATGTCACCCACAAGGGCGACAAATCATAATACTTAATAACTAAGAAAAAACAAAAATAAAGCAGACGTATACGTGAATACATTTTAAAACGTTATTTTTATTACCAAACTATGTTTCATTATATAAATATGCCTTATAAGGCTTTAATTAAGTATCAATTAAACTAAACTAAAAAAACATTTGTTATAAATATGTAATTAACATTTGCATTCATTACTTGATATTTATTGACATATATTAAGTATATAATGGTTTATAAAATATTCAGTATTTATATTACACCGGTGCTTTACATAAACAATTTTATTACTGCTTGAATGGTCGGAGGAGATAAATGGTCATTCGTTTACTCGATTCTTCTCAATAACGTCCGGAAATATAAAGGTTCTCTATGTTACTTATGTATGAGAGTTTACATAACGGAGCTTGAGTAGAATGATACGTTCTATTGATTCTTATAAGTAATTTTAAATGAAAAAATATGACGACGAAACTTTAGGAAATGAATGAATTTAATATATATGTAGACACACACATATATATATTCTTCTTCTTATTTTTTTAACCATATCCACTCCGAAACAGGGCATATAGAGCTTCACAACGTGAAGATTGTTTTGACAGATTTTTATATGGGTAATAATTGTCAGTTATTAGCTAAACAAATTTGGCCCATGTTCTGGTTTCAAATGTACATGAAAAAAAATTAAGCCCTCGGTTTGTTAGTTCGATGCGCTGTCCACTCGCCT
This sequence comes from Rhyacophila sp. 25_7, assembly GCA_036584705.1. NCBI lineage: Eukaryota > Metazoa > Arthropoda > Insecta > Trichoptera > Rhyacophilidae > Rhyacophila > Rhyacophila sp. 25_7. The sequence goes on along the minus strand of JAPMAE010000352.1, from coordinate 26,932 downwards.
ATTAGGGTGATTAAATATCAAAATAATTCAAGTCATATATGTATATGACTCAAAACTGATGTTCTTACAGATGCATGTATTTTTGCTTATCTTTAGCTTAATAAAAAAAAAATTGTCCATAATAGGTTATATAGGTTAAAAATAATACGTATTTTTATATATATTTGAAACCTAGGAATAGTCTTGATGAAGTTGTGAACTTATTGAAATTATTATTCTCAGTTCCACATTAAAAAATTACTACGCTAAGCTTCTAACATATTTGTATACGTCGTATAATTTTTTTGGATAAAATGGTTAAAAAAATGAATTTATTAAAAAAAAGTCCAAAAAAATTGTTATTGTTTTAGTTAAACATCAGAAAATATTAAAGAGTTTTGTTTAATAAATATCAAAAGACATATTTATCAGAAATTATTAAAAATATTTATTTCAACAAACAACCAAACGCAATTAATAATGTAAGTGACAATTTTTTTATATCCATAGTATTAATGAACTTAAATTAAAATATATTTATAAGAATTCTTACATTATGCATAATAACTTAAGTGTTATTACGTAAAACGTAATCTCTCTAGTTTAAAATGTAATGCTACGTGCAAAAACTCTTGGCGTTCATTTTCAAAGATTTTTTTTAAATGAAACTTTTTTGGTCACGTAAACCCCTTACCCAATTATTTACGAAACATTGACCCGATTTCCGTATAATTTGAGATCCTAAATACTTTTACTATCCTTACTGTATAAAATAAATAAACCTTTATGTTAAATTATTTAACAAGTAAATTATTATATTTTTTTACTCCATTTAATGTGTAGTTTTAGTCAAATTTTTATGCTGATACTTTGCTTAATATGCTTTGGATATCACTAATACTTATCGTCATTTTGCATATAAAAGCATATAATTTATAAGATGCTTAGCATGTTTAGATAAAATATTGTTATAGCAAACAGTCATGTGACCATAAAAATACTTCGTCTTAGTAAATTTTTGATATATCGATTAATATAAAAATTGTATAAAGAAGACTCTTAAGAAAATTTTTATGAACATATTCATTGCTTTTGTATTGGAAAAACTACAGGCAAAAATTTCAATAAATTTCAACTGAGGACTTTCAGTCGAAACATTTTCAATTATTATAAAATATATTAAATTGACATGAAAATGTTGTAGCAGACGAAATTCTTTTAAAATATATTTGTTAAAAGATGTATAAAAGCTATCTTATTATTTTAATATAACCTCTTTTTGCCAAAGATTCATAGTAGAGAAAATGAAATATTTTTTTTTTTAAATCAACAGTTTTTCGGTCAGTATTATGTGATGCAAATTGATGTTAGTTAAAGTGCTAAAATTATTATTCACACGCACAATAATGAATTAATTGTAAAAAAACTAAATAACTATTTTTTATCATTTAACCCGTTCATAAAAAAATCTTCCAAGATTAGGCATTAAAGTCGTATAAACTTTAAATAAAAACAACTCACTCTAACTAATTTATGTTCTACCTTAGTATCGGATGTTCTTGACAAAGACAAATGTTTTACAATCCATTCTAATAGAACTATTTCCGTCACGAAAATAGAGTGAAACTTATAATATAAGACAAAATACTTGTTGAGTTTTCTTGAAAGAAAAAAAAATGATCTAAAGACGTATAACGTTTGCATTAGAATGTTGATGAAATGTTTGTGTTATAAAATTTGTAGAGATATTTTAATAATACATTTTTAATGTGTAATTAAATTATTTACAGAAATTCTATCAAACTCAACGCAGCGTTATACAAACTTCTTGAAATAAAATTAGTAAGATAGAAAATCTTACAAGAGTTTCAGCAAAAAGTCAGCACGTAGTGAAAGCTAATCATATTTAAACCTTGTTGGAAATAAATAAAATCAACTTCATTCTACGTTTTCAAACAATTTTTCTCTATTTAAGCAAAGTTAAAATTTTTGTGTTTCATTTGCATCATTAAAATTAAAATTTATTTTAAAAGCTTGACATTTAACAAACTTCGAGCACAATTATTGCCAAGCAGATTAAAATTAGATGGCTTAGAGAATAATTCAAGTTTAACTAAAAATATAGTTATGTTTCTTGTAAATGTTTGCAATAAATGATCATATTGATACGCTAAAAGTAGCAGTATGTATTATCACTATAACGCATTGTTATACATTTTGCATGAGCCAAGCTACTTTTAAACAAAAAATATTCATATGTGTAGTGAATATTTTATTTATTATAAAATATTTGACCTTTAATGTGCAAAACATAATCAAACCACTTTAAAGAAAAGAATTTTTAATTATAGTTACAACACTTTTTATAAAAAACTCTCAGTCAAATGCACAAATTTTGGAAGATAAATGATTTGTAAATGTACTATTGTCACATAAAACTGTCAATAAACCACTATTAATGAAAAAAGACTCATATTTCTTGCGGGTTAAAAATTGAAAAAAAAATAGAGTTAGATATTTTTTTATAACAATGAGTTGCTCATGTCTCGGAGAAAGAATTTATCAAATCTAAATATCTGGAATGCTGTCAACTGAGTATGAAATTTGCGTGGTGATTTATTTAATAAATATATTATTTGCTCTCATATCAAGTATATTTATATTGTGTGTTGTTATTACTCACGTACGACTCCTTCTTTATTATTATTTATATAAATATTTGTTTTTATATGACTTATTGTATTTTTTTTATCTCATCCCACACTGTTTATATAACAATAAAATATGCATGACTATACATTATCTAAATGTTTAATTTCATTGAAATGAACGGTAAAAGACTAATTGGCTATTTTTTCAATATACTTATTACTTTCATAAACAGCTAATAATAGTTGAAAATTGAGATTTCAGACCTCCTAGACTGAAGGAAAGTTTCTTAAGTATCATTGTACAATAGTATGCTGTATACATTATATGGGTGGGGCATTATGAGATGAGAGTTAATGATTCATACAATTTAAGCGGCCGAAGTTTGGACACTTGAAAAGTTTCAAGCCAAGAGAAGCGTTTCCGTTTTAGGACTCTAAAAGGGCTCGAGAATTGCTTCGATGCATAAAAGCCTTTACGGATAATAGAGTTGATTGTGTCTAAAAACATTGAACGTGATTAAAAAAAAGTGTTTAATTATTTTATTGTTAAACATAAATATAATCATTTACCTTATTTGTTATTTTAACTTATTGATATTTGATACATGTTATATTTAAAAAAAATGTGATTTATCGATTTTTGGAATATTTTTTTGCTTAATATTATATTATATTACACTTTTGTGTGCATTTTTAATCTTTGGGCACAATAAAATAATCTTTTTTGAATAGAAGTAAAATTATATAATGAAAAATATGTGTAGTATACGTTGAGAAATTTCAATTTTAATCAAATTTTCATTCAAGTTGAGGCGTTTAAGTTTTGTCTAATTTTGTATTGAAGCCATAACTGGAATGTAGATATCAAATAATTTTAAGGATTAATTTAATATGAAATAATTTAGATAATATATTCAGTTCTACAATCAACTACAAAAATATGACCATATACGTATATAAAATAAAAATCCTTTTTTATACGATCTTAACTATGTTTTATTACAAATTTATAAAAAAATCAAAACGACTACATTTAAAAAAAAAGAAATATGGTCATTTATAACAATTTATTTGTAAAGAATATTCTACTTTAACTAATTAGATATAAAGATTGTTTTTGCGATCATAGAAAGTGAATATAATCTTACTAAAAATACTCATCTAAAACTCTACAGATATAAAGTTTTTCAAAAAAATATAACAATGGACATATGAAATTACTAAAACAAAACTATGTAATAGAATAATATTTCTATATTAATTGATAAAATCTCAATCAATATTATAAAATCAATTTTCGTGACCGTTTTCTGGAACTAGCACAAAAAAGATAACAAAAACGCATGGATATATCTTAGAAATGTATTTTCATCTCTTAACTTTGCCGATAGTCGCAAGTTTCAGCACCATCAATCAAAATCATTTATAATTTACTCTTTGAGACACGCTATGTTATCCACCGGGAAAGCTCCAGATGAAATATCGCGTTGAAAGATAAAGTGGCCAGCGATGGAGATTAAAAAAATCTACGGAATAAGATAGCGGGTAATTGATGAATTTAATAGAAACAATACATTTTCATTAATGAAATATCGGTCTGATTTTGTTACACGATTTTCTTTGTTATCTCATTAATCACACATAAAGAATACTGTTCTATTTTACGAATACTAAGGTTGTATAAACATTTGTTATATATGTTGAAAACTACCGGTAAATATTGAATATAATGAATTCAGATATTCAAAAATATATTATATTAATAAAAAAATATGTTTAATAAGAAAATTTACGTAAATTCATTATTAATGAATTTTAAGTAATAGTTGTAAATAATAGCCCATCAAAAACATCCGACAATGAACTAAAAGTATCCATAGCTTCTAATATCGAAGAAGAAAATGTACACCATATGAGAAATCATTTTGTAAAGAGAGCTTACTGTATAATGAATGGGATATGTTGTATCAAATTTTACACCATAAAAAATGTCTATAATACACAGTTGTAGTACACAGATAAAAACCGTGTGTCGTCTATTCAATTCTTCCATACTGATGGTGATATTCCATAGTAGTGTAATATATACCTTACAACGTCTCAAAATAATAAGGTACATAGATTTTATAACATATGCCTACAGTTAATACTGGGTTGCAATAGCATGATTTTACAATGAATAACATGATAAGATAACGGAACGCACAGTCTCTAATCATAATCAAAATAAAGATTAGTTGATGGATGTGGTTCATTTACGTACTAAAAATACTTTAATCCAAACTGAACCAGGCGTGGCAAATTATTTCAAATCAACTGGATTTTGTAGAGGTGGAGATGTATGCGTGATATAGAAAGATGCATGAAAACCGACTAGTAACTAAAAATATGGATGTCTTTCCTGTTGTTTATATGCTCGTTATTACGAGCAAAACATGAGACGATAAGAACAATAACTACATTTTTTTTTTTGATATATCAAGATTCTATTTCTGAGTTCGTTTCGGAGTTGTGTACTTTTCGTACAATATCTCAATATTTCATTTCTAAGTTTGTCAGAATTTATCAGGATGGTGAATAATGGAATTGAGTAAAAAAAGTTTGATTAAAGCATTCGCTAAAACTTGTCAGGTTTTTAAACAATGTAGATAATACTTGTAACGATACTTGAAATAATAATTGAAACGCAAATGCATCCAACTTGACCTCGTATTTGTATGCGAATGGTCTATGCCGCTCAAAATCCGATTTTTGCCGAATGCATTCGGTCAATGTGAACTTTAAAATATAAAAAAAAATAGCCTGTCACAAGTTTAAAATGTGTTCCTTTTTATAAACGGTGCAAAAATATTAGAAAATTTAAAAATAACCATATCTTTTAGAATACTAGATTTTTATTAAATATTACTTTTTGAATGGCACAATGAATATATTTTGTAATAAGCTATACACCGCCTATTAATTTAAATATTTTCATATTTAACACAAAGTGATATTAATCTCAAATCAAAGACTGCCTTAAGTCTAATAATTACGATTTTACAATACCATGCCCACAATAATCAACGTACAAAAGATTTCTTATATTTGCATAAATAATATGAAATAAGAATTGTAGAATATTTTCATATCAAAATTGTATTATCTAAATTGAACCTTTGTGATGGTTGGCACAGACAAGTTTATCCTAAAAAGGCTTTGTGATTTTATTTCACAAGCGTAACCGAGTCTTTGAAACATTCCGCGTTATAATTTAATTCAATCACGTCACTGTCATTTTAGTCTATTTTTTGCCTTTTGGCTTACGCGACAAAAAAAAATTATTGAATTTGTGTACGATAAAAGCTAATATGTGAAATCATTGGGACTAAAAATATTATGTGCATTCAAAAAAAAAAACAACTAAACTAATAAGTATTTTATTCGGACATTAAAAATAATTCGACCTATAATGATTCAATAACTGGTGGAAAATATATACTTACGTTAATTTGGCATGACTCCTTTTAAAGTTCCAATGTAACAAATAGTTTTTACACGTGTTTTAACACACTCTTGTTATTCTAAATTACTACCAAATATGATGATTTAGCTATGTTTATAAAATATTTATCATACGATTTTGTCACTGGTGATAAAATTGACATCATTATTTTAAATGTTTTTGTTATAAACGTTTATGTCTTGAAGTTACGTTAGACTACGAATATAAATAAACTCAAAAGTAAATACGTGAGTTGATTGATTAATTGATTAATGTCATTATGTCATATTTTGAAGTAGCACAAGAGTAAAGTTTAAATTTCATTATACCGATTTCCAAAGTATTGAAAATTTCAACATAACATTTTCTCTGAAAAAAAAAGAAAAACATGGTGTATAGAAATTTAACAAAACACTAGTATTAACGACCTAAATATTTATGTAGCTCATACGTAGTAGGTGTGTTCAGTACTCGTAGGAATTGTTTATGTTTTAAATAGTCGTATTGTATGGAATAACTTCCTTTATACAATGTTTACTTCATTCGAAACATCAAATTTTTAGGATAACCAAGTATTTATTTAAGCTCCACAGTGTTTGTTACGAGTATAATGGAATTTAAGCTATAATATATTTAATTACCGATAATAAAATGTAAGTAATATTGCTTAAATGAAAATCTTATCAAAGAAGTTCGGTAAACGTTCTTAATTACTAAATAAATAATTCTCATATAATCGTAAATTACGGAATTAAGTTATTTATATTGATAAAAACTTTTCTATCTAAGATAACATTATTAACTTTGATGATGAGCTTTTTAAATTAAAATTTATAAATATTGAATAGCGAAAACTTGCAAAAAACTATTTGATGAAATATAATAAAAAAAAATCATCTTTTCAGAACTTAACTCGTTCAAAATTTAAGAAGTAAGTATTATTTAATATCGTGAAATATAAAGAGTGAGTTCTCAAAACAGTAGCAGTTGTGATTAATAATTTTGAGAAAGGAAAAAAGTTTTTCAATATCTTCCGGGATGTAAGTGGCTTTGGACCGCTAAGATGAGAGATCAAAGAATTGTATTGCTTTATTAAAAAAAGTTAAGACAGAATTATTATTTTTTCTGTAGAAATAAAATAATAAAATTACCTACTTTATATGTATCATATAATCGTAAATCAAAAGCAGTTTTGATCATTTATATTAATACATTAAATATATGTTTTTATGGTTTAATTGAAAATGAAATTCAATTAAATTAAATTAAAACATGCTTCACAAATTGAGGAACAAAATGAATTTGTTTAATATTCTCGATAAAATGTTGTGTTGTAAATATCTTTATGCTTTGACTCTTAATTGGAGCATTACACCGTATATTATCTACATGAGTCCATGTACTGGCTAGTCTTCTTGCATTTTTCTATATGGTGCCGGTATTCCATAACTCTGCCGAATACATTTTATTTTATTTCTATTATTGTTAAAGTTAGGAAAGCACCTGAAAAATGGATATCATTTGGTGTGTGACATTTTTTACGAGCACACCTTTAACAAAAAAAATCTCTGCCAACATGAATCATATGTGCCATATAAACAGAAAATATGTTCTGATAAACATAAATATGGAATTGGGGAATCTAAATACAAAAAAATCAAATGCTAATTGTTGGATATGAGGAAAAAAGAATAGGCAATAAAACGGTGGAGTTTTTTGTAAGATTTGCATAAAATGTGATTAGGGTTTACATCCGACTTGCAATGGGTATCCTAAATGTTAGCTATTAGTAATGGTATAATAAATAATACTTTATTTATATATATCATAAGAAAATAATAGTTTGTAAAATAATAAAAAGAGGTATCATTATGTTGTATGACTAGAAACTCGTAACTTATATCGAAACGTTGTTGAAATAAGAGTACATATATAAAATTTATGTGTTTTTTTTATTACTGTTGGGTATAATGAATGACTAATTTTTAAGATACAATGGAGTATTCATACTTAGGATCGATTTGGCTGGTAGGTATATTTGGTCATTTTATATGTTAAGTTTCTAATGTGAAACCAAATTATACGGATGAAATATATTCTTTTTTGCGTTTATCAAATTAAATTATTTATAATAAGCAGTATATAAATTGATATACTACACTTTTATATGGTCTATGTAGTTTTTAACATATTGGAATAAATATCAATATACTCGTATCTTGGAAATTACGGCAACAATATTCATTTTCCCAAGACTCTTAAAAACTCGCGATTTTGCTCCTACTTTTTTCGTATACGTATGCGTATACGAAAAAAGATAATTTCGTTAATTTAATATTAATTCACGAAATTTAATATTAACGTATTATAATAATACCCCGACTTACGCGAACTCGGAGTTACGCGATTTCATATCTTTCCCTCTTCCCCATTGCCTCTTACCCTGCGCATGCGTTCACTGGTACTTTTAAATTCAAGACAAACAGAAACGTGTATAGTATGAATTTGGAACCAATTTTGAATACAACAACAATCGAAATACTTAGGATTGTTGTTTATTATTAGTTATTATGTTTCAAAACAATAAAAAGTCAACTATGTCGTCTAAACTCCAAGCGAAGTTGGATTTATTACAAAATTTTCTTTTGATAGCTCTCGATTTCGGTTAAATAAAATATTGATTATTTATATGCAGAATTATACCCCGACTTAATAAAATTCGACTTACGTGATTTCCGTTGGTCCCACCTAACGCGTAACCTCGTCTATTACTGTACTCAATTTAGTACAACGCTGTATTAAAGACAAAGAAGAAGCTTACATTAAGATCGAAAGAAATTGAGTAAGTTTGAAGCTTTTCTCTTGGAAATATGCTACCGGTACGTTGATATTATATTTTTAACTACTTACACAAACTAACCAGCTGGATACTACTTTTTCGCTTTAATCCATTTTTTGTTTTTGAGACTGTTCCATTTTTTTTCTGGATATCTCTTCTTGTACGCATCGAATTAATCATTAAACAAATATCCTCTTTTTGAAGACAAGCTGTTATAAAAATAGTATAATCCGTTTCTCTGGATATAGAGTGAAGCACTATTCGATCCTATGATCCGAAATTAGATAATCAAAAGAACAAAACAACGTCGTCAAATATAAACTGATAAAAATATATAAACAAACGATTGTTTAAAAACGTATTTGTTAGTAGAGGGATTGGTGCGTCATGTTATTTTTCGTTCATTACCTTTTGCTTATTATTACAGATAATTATTATGCACTTGAAGATATTTTTATAGTACATTAAAATTTATAGTTGTAGCCAAATAATGAATACGGGAATTTATGTTGTACAGGTCAGTAGGCATCATTGAATAAATAAATACGGCTGTATTGTTCTCTGTGAATTTAAATATATATTTTTAGCAACAACAAAATGAAATGATGTAATCAATATATATACTGATATTCTTTCAAGTAAAATAATCGGCGCTAATCCGATATCAAGTGAAATTTTACAAATTGACTATTTTAGAATTAATGATTCATATTGAATTTTGATAATCTAAATTAAGTTATCGTTATATTAAAATAAAAGTGACAACAATCAACTCCTATCCACTTTTTGAGAGGGAAAAGTGTTACGTAACGATAAAAATTAACCCACTCTCCCCCCTTGTAACGCCATGTAGACGTTGGTGGTGACAAAGAGCATTGCGTGATTTATGGACGACTCCATAGCAAGCTCTCTTTGAAAAGTGCCATCTCCCGTGATGTGCACCCTCAGATATTTAGTACTATTGACACTTTTCGACATGCGTAAATCTGAATTCGACTAAGAAATGTTATATACGTTTGGGGTTAATAGCCTCTGGCTCTCAAATGGGTACATCGATACCAGTAGTTGTGGTCAAATTAAATATTGAAAAATGATAGTGAATGCAACCAGCAAGTTCCACTTGCAAGCTTCTTTGTAGCAGACTCCAGATAATGCAGCATGATCTGTATCTGCTCCTCAAAACTAGTTTCTGGCAAAGGAAAAGAAGTCATCGATAAAAAAACCTAGTTAAGCCAACCATTAAGACCCTTATAAGCATATGAATAATATAATAATACAACACATGAGTCTCGTACAACTGGCTCTGTACACCGACGTTTGTAAATGTATGATTTTAAAGACTTTGTGTCTTTAAAAATATTTTATTATTAGTTTTAATGATTCATTCAATGAAACTAAATTCATTAAATCTCAAAATCTAATTCAAACTTTTATGGGTAGTTTATAGCTATATTATGGAACACAAAGCAATATAAATATTTTAAGTATAAAGCCTCAATCCCGCTTTTATGGTATACCAATTAAAATTTCATTTTGTATCGTTTTAAAACTAGTACAATACTTGTCACGTTCACTAATTAGCTGGCATAAAAGTGTTGAGCTCTTAAGTTTCAAATATTACGTTTGAAAATGGCGTGCAATTATTTTATACAAATTATTATTTGAAATCTGCAACCTAAATGTACGGTTTTTAGTATGATGTATTTTTTTTAAATACAAAATTTCATATTTTGACAAATTTAGATAAATACTTGAGTGATACTCTCAAATCTAGATGATAATCACTTAATGTCTAGCCTTTATAGAAATGGCAAATGTCAATTTAGTTTTTTAAAAGTTGTCCTATGTAAAAATAACCAAGGATTTAGGATTATTGCAATTTTTAGATATTTAGTTTCGTATGGTCACCATTTTTCCTGTAAGGCAGAAGATTAATCCATACTAGCGATTAATTTTACTGATTAAAGCTTACATGAAAATATCAATAGACATTTTTCCCGTTATGGTCAGTAGACCTACATATTTATGTAAGCAACGTTATTGTATTACTGCTTGCATTGAAAGAGTACATCTGAAGCGTCCCAAAAGAGTAGAAGAAAAATCTTATCTTAAGGTCGTGAGTGAGTTAGTTTATATGTCTGCCTTTTCTGGTTTATCAGAAGAGCTGGACTGCATCCATCCACGGTAAACAGATGTATGTGTTGTAATAAAGATTTCAGATAAAAAAATCTAATAGCCATATATAGACTAGTTTATTCTAGTTTTATGATATATGATTGAACTATTCTGTGCTGCATATGTAAAAACAAAAATTAATATTTCATTCTTGCGGTGTCTGGCAGGCAATAGCAGGTGATAGTGATGGAGGGTTAAAGAGAAGAATTGCCTTTGTAGGTGACTTTAGAAGGTTATATTTTACTTATATATAATATCATTAATAACAAAATATAAAATGATATTTTTATCAATTTATGAATGAATGCAGCAATAAACGTACAATTTGTTTTTTATAAAAAATATGAATTATTTAGACTGAATAATTAATGTATTATAATTGCGATAAAAAAATAATAATTATTACATATTTTATTAAAAAAAAGTACGCCTCTGTACCGAGTACAATTTGTAGTTTTATCTGATAGTGGAGCCGTACGTGCTTATCGTTATAAATTGCATACTCTGCAGTTTTGCTAATCACAGAGCTTTTTACTACATCTATATATATCAAGCTTTTATATAATATAATTATTTTAGTTTAAAATATTCGCATTCAAAATAAATAGAAAATATTTTATTTTAGCTATTCTTTCGTAATATATTTATGTGAAGTTTTTTTTAACTAAAATGTGTTGAATTGTTTTCAAATCATGGTAATACATAGTATGAATATTTTTTCCTAAAAAAAAATTCAATAAAAATTTATTCTTAGTTGAAAATATCTAAATATGTAAGTTTCCATCTTTGTAATTGTTCTGATAAGAGTTTTTTTTAAATAATTATTTCTTCGTAACTACTACCATACTTATATACTGTGACGTAATTAAAACGTTTGTTTTTAAGCTTTAGTATTTATATATTTATATACCCTTTATTCTCCTACTTATGGCCCGAGTTAAACATACGATTAGTATGTATATTGTAAGTGTTTAATAAAATAGCACCATAAAAATTTATGTATTTAATTTTTATTTAGTATGAGCATGGGTAAGTGCAGTCATAAATTATTATATAAAATGTCATGCATTTCTAGGCATTTATTTAATGTAATGGAAAATGTTTTCGTTCTGCCTATTGCTTAGTCTGCAGCAGAATAAATATAATAATATATTTCTATATAACAATATAAATTTTATGCATGATATAAATTTTCAATTATTTCATAAGGCATCATATTACAATTCAATTTGATATCATTCCAAGATTGTAGACTTAACGAGAACTTCTAATTTATTATTTGTAACAACATCATCATTCCAACGCGATCTAATTTCCTTTACATTTCGGTACACCAAGACTAAGATAGATGATCCTCGAACTAAATTAGTGAATGTTTCTCAATTAATTATTTCAATAGGGTTCGATTAAGCTATTTTACAAGTATATTCAGAAATGTGACATAGAGACATATAACGATTTAATAAAACACTAATTAATAATATATACTTTGGTAATTAATAATATTTTAACTTTTAGTGTGTACAAATTATATTTAGTATTTAAAAATATAGTTATAATTAGTGAAAGTGCATTTTATTTATAAATAATCAAAACAATATAATTTAATTAAATAAAAACTGTATTTTATCTAACATATGTATACTTAATGATTCGTAATTTTTACACTATTGTTTTTATGAGTAATGACTATAAATGATTCAAATATTTTGAATCGGCAAAATAATTATTATTAATGTATATATATATATATATAAATGTTTTAAAAAAATTAAGAGATTTTTTTTAATAAATAAAAATACTTCTTGGAAATATATCTACGAATATCATACAATAGTTGCTACAAAACAGAATATACAAAATCTTTACACAAATTACTACTTTTAAGATAAAAATAGTAAATATATAATAAAAGTTTCATTTTAATGTCATAGAAATCCATGATTTTGTACAGTAAATAATAAGTTCGACGACTTTGTAAAATACATTTTTATATAGACGTTATATAAACGACACAGAAGTAAATGCGGTAGAAAAATAAATATATCGCCTTTTATATTGTTATTTTATACATATTTCGTGAAAAAAGTGTTTTTATATTAAAATAAGTTTTTTTACTATAAAATAATTGTGATCGAAATTACATAACTAAAAGAGTTTAGGTAATTTTTATTTTGATCATTGGCTTTTTGCTATATTCCCAGTTTTTGAGAAAAGTTGAATAAAAATATTTAAAAAGGCTATACTCAAACATAATATTACTATTTAATATTAATTAATATATAAATTTGATTTTTCATGGACTCGAACGAAATATGGTTTCATCATATTAAATAAAGATAAAAATATATACGATATAGTAAATCGCTGTGAATATTAGCACAACTTATGTCTGTGTTCATTATATTTATTTATAATTTATTGACCTATATAATACAAACAGAACTATTTTTTTAAGAAAGTCGTGTATTTTAAAACAGTGAGACAAGGATGCATGAAAATGGAATGAGTATAATGAAAAATAAAAATTGGTCGTTTATTACTTACACAGAAAGAAAGCATTTCTTTAATATATGAAAACAGATCGCTAATTAAAATAACTAGGTTGAGCTTAAAGTATCGTAAAATAACATACACACTGTAAATTATTGACTTACATGCAACATTAACTCTGACACAGGGTTTCGTTGCTGTTTTTAAATTAATATACATAAACTTAATATTATATTATGTATTTAAAAGATTAAAAAAATAAATATATATCTGTATGTACATATTGTTTGCCTGCGAGTCGCAATCTACCGCAGAACCGTTTCAATTTAATCTTTTTTTACCAATCCAGTAGACCGGGACACTTTTCGTATATCTCACTCTTGCACATTGAAAATATCGCAAAACTATTATCGTTGTCTTTATCAGACTCTTTGTGTGACAGCCGTCGCCAAAGAGTCTACGGACAGAGGCGCTTGAAATTGGAAGACTTATAAAAAACTGCTTTTGTTTTATTTTTTATTTCATATTGAAGTAATGGCTTTGAATTTTTAAAATCGTAAATTTAATTTAATTGCTGATGCCTCATAGTTTGAAAGGTTACAAAAAAGTAAGAGTTGTCGTTTTAAAACATAGCAGTCATATGTCATAATACTTTAAAGTTCTCGTTTACCAATTATAAATCACAATTTTAATATCAATTAATATTAAATCACAATAAAAAAATATTTAACTAATTGTAATATTACTTTATTACTACTACTACTATATTATTTCTTATAGTCTACTTAGTGTGTTCTTTTTTTGAAATAATTTGAGCGACAAAGTTTTTTACTTGGTTAAAACTATAAAATATTTATTGTGTGTATAATTTGTTACAAATAACTTCTTAGTATTTCAAACTATTTCGGTATTGTAAGAGTGATTAATCATTTACAAATATTGTAAAAATCTTATGTTGAATAGAGTTTTCAATTGACTAAGTAATAAAAATATTGTTAACAATCGTTTTTCCGTTTTTTTTTTAATTTTTCGACTAACAAAAACACTTTTTATATTTATTGAAATAATCTAAATAACATAATATATAATTTGAAATTTAGTGTTGAAGAAAAGAAGGAAATTGAAATTGAATATACTGACGTCAGTTTATGAATGATACATTAAAATTGAATTACTTGTAATTTTAAAAGAATCTAATTATAAATTATAAGTAGAAAACTAATGAATTATTCAAATTTCCTTTATTTGATTTTATAATATGTACGTAATAGTAAACTTTACTGAAGGATAGAATGAAGATGTTCTCTTTAAGAATATGAATTCATCGTAATATCTCAAAAGAATCAACAATTACCTAACCGTAATACAGTTTTGTCCGTAAATATTGCAAACTTTGGTTCCGCAACTGTGTACAAGTTAAATTTTAAAACAGGCCTTACTTTGGTAAAAGACCATAAATATTTAAGCGTTCCCAGAAATTAATCACAAAGTAGACGCAGTAAAATACTTCGAAATTTTCCATTAGCTTCCTCAAAGTATCTTCCCACGCAGTATCTAAATTAATGTACTTACTAGCATAATAATATGTAAATAGATATTTATACAATATTATTATAATGATGAAAAAGTGTGTATTAATATAAATCAATCTTATGTTTTTTATTACTGTGCAGCTTTTTGTTTCCCATTGAATTGAAATTTAATAAATATAAAATAGGTTTTTTGTCCATGAAAGCAAAAACATTATTGTTTTAAACCAGGGTATATATATATGATAACTACTTTGTATTATTAATTAACTGCTACATGTAAAATATTTCGTAAGATAATATTCAAATTTTGGAGACTGATGTATTCAGTTTTCATAATTGCACACTCGATGGTCTAGCGCACAAATGTGTTAAGTAAAATTTCATGTAAGTGAGTACATTTTCCATTGGTATATCATCGAAAAGAAATGCGTATTGGAAATCATGATGAGAGTACGTGAAATATCACTTGGAAAATCTGTGTACCGTAAAGTAATGGTTTTCAGTTATATGGAAAATATACTTAACTCAGTTATATCTAAAATCGCAGTTAACACATTTATGCTATGCCATCGAATATACAATATTAAAAATAAATAAGAAATCATATAAACGAATCAATATTATCATATAGAATATAATATTTCAATTATGAAACAATGGAATATTTTAGAAAAAATGAGTTTTTAATTATTGCTTTTTTATATCAAAGTAAATCTTCTGTAAATTTAATTAAATATATTTTATTATAATATATACAAAATTCGTTTAAATTGTATACCTGGTGGATTATGGCCTCTTCACAATAGTTTTATAGTGATTCTAGTTTTTCATTGACTTTCATCTTATTTTTATCATTAAATATTAAAATTATTTATTTTGTAATGCAGTTTTAATTATGCAAAAATAGATATATAATATTTATTGTACTTGGTACAAAAACAATAAATATATTAAAACTCAGAATTTTTTATTTAAACCTGTTTTAAAAAATATGCAGTATTTACTGTAATCTAATAAAAAATTGAACATGCAAAAAGTTTTGTACAAAGTTAAGATAGCGCTAATTGTTGTACATCACAAAGAAAAATGTAATATATTTCTATGCAGATAAATTTAACATTACAAATGTTTGCGGTTTTATTACGTATTTTTCAAATTAGCTGCCGCAGAAAAATGAAAGTTTTAATTGAATGAACTTTTACGTTCTCACTTTTCCGGCAAAAAGCTTTTGAAGGATTTTAAAAGCTTTCCCTTAAAAAAACTTATGATATACACTTTGAATTTGAAGTATATTAGAATAAAGCAATTTATAGAGAATATTTTTATGGATTAAGTAAAAAGATTATAAAAATAATTTAAAAAAAAAAATTGTCTTTTGGTAATGTAGTTTTTGTAAAATACGATTATAATACTTCATACATATTTATTGCTAAAAAAATACATAAAATATAGTTTTTATATACATTCTACATATTAAAAACTCATTCTTATAATTAAAAATACATCACATGTTAGACACCATTACAGCGTAGAATATATGAAGTTTTTTAAATATATTTTTATCGAATAATAGATATATCCCCAAGATTTGAATTATCTTTTAAAATAGAGCTATAATATTAATTAGCTTACATGAAAAAAAATTATTAAGGGTGATATTATTTTCTATATATATAAAATTCACTTCCTTTCTCTGACAATTTACGAAGGTTATCTTTGGATCCGTGTTTCTGCAAGTCATACATACCTGTGTGTTACATTTTCAGGCAACTGGTAACACCTAGCCTCTACTGTCTGATACATAAGGTAGGGCGGTGAATTTATTTTAACACCATTCAATGACGCAGGCCTTATCTTCCACCGAGTGTTAGTTACATAAAAAGTGATAAAGTCTCGTAAGCTTCTTAGATGTCTAATCCTCTCGCTCACGTGTTTTGTAGCCGTGGATTAGGTGAACATTTCCCATGTGGTGGCCTTATTCCATTTTCTCGCATAAGCTTGGATTACACATGCGAGCGATTTTCATTCACCACTCATCTAAGTATGCAAACGTTTGCAAAATCACTTAAAAGAATGTATTTACATCATTTTTTATTACAGACGTCAGTAGTTAAACCCCAAAATAATATTGAAAAAGTTGTTATCTATATTTTACTAAACGATGAATTTATTTTTTTACTTTTTTTTTAATCTAAAAATAAAATATGCACTTAACAATATAAGATAATTAGAAAATAAAATTTGATTAAAGTGAAACAGTTTTCAGTTATATTGAAGTTTTCATTAATTATCTTACTACATATTTTATAAATCGATATAAAAATTAAACAGTTGTACAACGTATACATGTACAAGTATGTTGTTAGTAGTAAATATTTTAAACTTTTTAATACTTACAAATATAATATGTTAGTATTCGATGTAGAAAAAATGATGTTATTTTTATGATATTACGTATCAAAAATAAAATAGAAATAATAAATATAAGAAAACATTTAAATAGTCAGTATATGATAGAAATCACTCATAAATATATCTTTCAACAATTTTAAAATTAAAAAGTGTATTTGTAAATAATATATTTTTTTTACTGAGAGTTTCAAATAAATATTACAGAGTTTATATTTCAAAATTGATACAATGCATAAAACTATAATACACGTGTAGATTTATTATAACAAAATAAATACTTACGTGTATTTGAAATATTTTTTTTTAAATTAATTATTTATGTTAACATTTTTAACATTATTTTAAAAATATATTTCACAGTTTCTTGTTCAAAAACACTTATTGCTTATCACTGTGCTGTAAAGTAAGAGTTAACAAAACATAAACACCTAAAGACAAAATTACACTAGTTCTTGATATTGCTGAAATTTTAAAATTAAGCAAAAACTTTGGTGTCTTTGTCCTCAAAAACTAAAAGTTCTATTTTAAAAATGAAACTGATATAAAATTTGTCATAATCGTAGATAATATTTAACAGGAAATTTCTTTATGAATATTTGTTATTTTACATTAATATCTTTAAAAAATTTATCGTTAAAAAGTTACTATATAATTAAAATGTGAATTTTTATGAAAGATAAAATATCACTCATATTTAACACTTTACTGGTATAATCTAAAATAATCCATTTAACCACACCTTGGTGGGTACAGTGAGCAGGTAAGGCAGAAGGTGAATTATTAATAGAATGTATTTGCGTAAATATTGATGTGTTCTGTAACGACCGATGTTTTTTTTAGCGAGGTAGAATATAGTGCACTCACGAGTCAGGTCAAGTAGATTTGCGAAAAAGGGTATTGTGAGTATTAATATTAAATTTTTATACAATGAAGGCGAGGCAAAAAATGATTCACAGAAAAAACTCATTAGTTATAAAACTGTACATGCAATACGAATATATTAATTAAATTGAAATAAATAAAACGAATGATAGTTATTTTTTCATATTTTGAAAATGAAATGCGTATATCATTTTATTACAAACAAAATTGATGGTATTTTGGGTATTCTTGAAGTTTTGAAAACAATATTATATACTAATGGCAATAAATTGTCAAAATTGATAAAATAGTGAATATGATATATCAAACAAATGTACTGAGCATTATTTTCTATTAAAACATTTAGTTATTTTCAAACACGTGAAAGATAATATCATATATAAGAATTTATATCTTATTTTAAAAGAATGAAATATATTAAATATTGTCAAAAATACGACAACAAACATACATTTTATATTTGAAATACCAAAGTCATAAAATTTTCAACGAAATAAACGAAATGTATATTAAAAATACACCTATACCAATGAACAAAATAAGGTAAAAAAATAGTTGAAAGGGACCATGTAGTTTATGTTACCATGTATATGTTAGAAAATTTTAATATTTTATACAGTTTTAATTAAAATTTGAAGTTTCACATGTATGTTATATATTATATGGTATAAGTAAACAATGTATTTTTTTTGTGATAAAATAAGTTTAACCACTAGTAATAAAATAGTTTATTCGACAAAGTTAACGAAACCACTTCGTAAATGCTACTGAAAACGGTAATATCCCTTGCGGCTTTTATTATTGACTATTCAGTCTGAGTAGAAGTGAAAATTATGCATGTAAGTAATTGAGTTTTGAACGTTGCCTGTCAAATAAAATTATACTAGTTATGTTTTATGAGTCAATGGACGGAATATCAAATTTTATTTATATATAGATCAGATTTTAATTCAAAATAAAATAAAAACTTTTTGATTGATATACAATGACAGTTTATTAATGTAGATTTCTGACAAAACTGATGACTATAAATAAGAAAAATAAAAATATTATTTTTATAAAAATAAAAAGAATTTTATATGTAACAAAATAAATGTTCAATACTATATTTTGTAAGGCATACGAAATTCAAAAGAAAATGGCGAAAAGAAAACGAGCGCTGACAAAGTGCAAATCATGTGTGCAAAGATTTGAACCAATCTTAACCGACGAACTGTGGGTATCGTAAAAATATTGTTAAATAAAATATATGTTATGATTTGATACACGAATAACACCACATCCTTTTATGACAAGATTTTGTCTTCACAGCTTACTATATAATAGAAATAATAATATTTGAAATGTTTCTGATTTTTTACAACAACACTCAGTATGAAACAATTTTGCGTGAGTGTAAAATTTGGAATAAGACAACTAAGACAACTTAGAAAAGTTAAAGAAAACTAAAGAATTTACAACCGTACTAACGGTGAGTTTTTTGAGCGATTTAGATTTAATATATTCAATGTTTTGTGGGTAAGGAAATTCAAGTACATACTCGTAAGTCGCGTTTTTAAGTGCGACAAATCTAAAATAAGCTTTTTTATTTGATTGATTCAAGAATAAATGGGCGGATAGCATCAAACTAGACGCAGAAAAAAGTGTTGAAACGATTGAAAAGAGAGAACTAGAAATAAATAAGTCTAAAGAGTAGTTGAACAGTCAGATATGAGCATGAATGTATAATCTAATAAAAATAATTCGCTTATTTAATATAAATAAACTATTGATACAATTTGTAACATTACTGTATAAGAATATGTTATACTCGTATAAGTCAATAAAAATGTATCGTTAGTAAACTGATAAAAGCCATCAAGTCGAAAAATGACTGTTTTGACCTAATAATGCAATTTAATAGATATTTGCATGCTCTATGATCTAGCGAAATACTTTGTACTTTTTATATAATATAAAAATGTCACTACCTATTTAGTTGATATTGAATATTTTCCTTGTGCTAGTATAGCAACGATATAATACTAATGTTTAACGAGATTTTCACTAGAACGTAATTATTTTTGTCAACCTGAGTTTTTATTTTGCAAAAAAATGAGTATATTTATAATTGTATTCTGAACTAGTAACGCAGTTTTATTTTAATTTCCACAAAATATACATTTCTAAACTGAGTCATTTTTCTGTTTATGAAAACATTTTTGGCTAGAACAATCAAGCTTTTAGCTGTGATTGGCAAAACTGGTCTTGATTTTTTAAATAATGTTTTTTTATAAGTACGCATATACATGTATTATAATTTCAAAAGAAAGACTTTATGCCAAATGTTTACAGTAGATAAAATTAATCATATAAATAATAAATAATTAAATAAAAAAATATATACTAGAATAAACATGTTTTATTTCAATATAATTAAGTGTATCCTTTACTGAATAATTAGAAGACATTAAACTGAATTTTAATTGAAAGAAAAGAATTAATTACAACTTTAGAAAATAAGAAAAGTATTTATTCAAAATATATATATATACATACGTAAATCCAGAAAAAATATTATAATTATCAAATGTATTACTTTTAATAATAATCTCTAAAGATTTATGCAACGCGAGTTTTTGAGTTTAAGAAAATTATATTATTTTCCTTTGCGAAATAGCAACGATGTATTATTCTTTGCACTCTTAAAACCAAGTTAAGTGAATAATAAATTGGAACTAAACTATATAATATTATTTGTGCCATTTCGACTGTAACTTTCCCAATATCTATTTTGGAGTCCAATTTTTCATGAAAATGTGTATGATTTAAATATACTCGTATATTTGTTATATGTCCGTATTTAAAAAATAATTTTAAAAAAATTGTGCAAAAAGATATTAAATAATATAAGTTTACTTTGACTTTTAACACAAAAAAGAAATTGTTAATGTTTTTTTTATTAAATAACTTAATACAAACTAAAATTTTTAAGATATTAATAACCACGTTTTCTGATGAATTTATTTAAATACATATATATAATCTATTTTTACCCGCTTTCTATTCATACTGTTTTGGTCAATTTTATTCCAAAAAATTACTTTATTTACAGTAGAACGATATTATAATAAAATAAAATTATTAGTATTATATTATTGTGGCATGAAACATTTTCATATACTGTGGAATTTAGATTTATTTGATTTTAACGAATTTTATTTGGACGGTAATTTTACGTATCTCATTGCATTAGATTTTATAATATTATCTCAAAAAAACTTTCGCAAAGTACTAAGAGCACCAGTTACATCACCGCCTCAT
The DNA here is from genome assembly GCA_036584705.1 of Rhyacophila sp. 25_7. Taxonomy (NCBI): domain Eukaryota; kingdom Metazoa; phylum Arthropoda; class Insecta; order Trichoptera; family Rhyacophilidae; genus Rhyacophila; species Rhyacophila sp. 25_7. The sequence continues at coordinate 5,182 of JAPMAE010000352.1, read as the reverse complement.
GATGCTCTATAAATCATAATTCAAAGCACTCGCTGCTGATGTGGGCACTGAATCACTTCCATCTGCGTCTTAACAAGCGCATTATGTCGACGAAACGTTCGAAAGAAGGCGGGAAAATGTGTGCCATCCCTAACTTACATCAAAGGATGCTATTAAGTGAAAAACATAGCATAAGCCTTCGGAAAATGCTACATTTTAATGTATATGATACACAATTTAATATGAGAGATATTTAATTTTATTATCTATATAGAGATTTTTCATTTGTTTAATACATTTTTTATTGAATTCAATTCAAAATAATGAATCACTCAAAGTTTACAATTTGTTTAAAAGTTTTAAAAACGTATTTAATATATTTTTTTTGATGAAGCACTGATTAAATGACTAAAAGAGTGATGATTAATTATAATAAGGGTATATCATTAATATAAATTGATATTTTCTGTAACTAACAAAGATCGCATTATTAGGAATAGTTATTAGATACTATTGATATAATAGCTAGTATCTTAAATCGTCTTAGAGAGTATATTTGCATTTTGATCGTTTATTAGTTACGAGTCAAATAAATATTTGTAGTTTTCAAAAATTTCATTTCAGTTCAGTTCAAAAAAACAATTTCAAGTTGGCAAAAAATGTAATATTTAAATAAAAACATACTTTCATGCTTGATTTCACAAATTTGATTTAAATAATTACGACCAATCACGACCAAAGACATTTACAAGTTTTTTTAAAAAATTTATATTATTCCTTAAAAAAGTACTTATTTCTTAAATTCAAAATTAAATTATTATTATTAAATTAAAATTCAACAACAAAAAATAATAATTTTGATGAGTGATAATATATATATACAATGTTTTAAGTAATATTTTGTTACAATAAAACACAAAAATATTTTTATTAGACTTAAGCTAAAAATAACGTAATATTTTAATTAAATACTTTATTAAACAAACAAATGTAACATAGTTATTTATTTATAGGTTAAGACGAAAAAATATTTCCAACTAAACTAGTAATATTTTTGTACAAAATATTATAAAGTAAACATTATTTTTCCTTAAATATATGCTACTTATGCATTATTTTACATTTTTAAATGCAATCTCTTGCTCACTATACAAATTATCATACTTAAAGGAATTTATAAATTTCAGAAAATATTTAATTTTTGTAATGAATCGTTTCACATTAAATAATATTTTTTTGTGTAAGAAAATAATCTGTTTCTTCTAAGGATTTCTGTCTTTTATAACTTTGAAAATATCTAGAGTAGATAGTTACACATCTTCTGTAAGCTTGCCAGAAAATCCGCATGGCCCATTTCTGCTTTGTGTCTGACTGACTTTTGTACTGCTGTTTACCCATACCTATGATATGAAAAAGCTTCTTTAGAAGTTAAGGCAAACGCAGCTATACGTTTGAAATGATTTCAATAATTAATATACGAGTTCCAAAACATTTTATTTAAACAATGTGACAATCAAAAAATATTTCATTATAACAGTGATCAGTAGAGCAAACCACCACTACCACGTAAAATCTTAAAATTTATATTAATGACTCTCACAAAAAAACTTTAAAATATAAATGATATTTAAAAAAAAATATCCTCAAAATATGTGTTCTTACTTGTTATCTGTAATCTAAACAGCATTCACCCGATCGAAAACGTTTTTATACAATGTATTCTAATTTATTTTGTAGTTTTGAGTATTTTAATAATACCCCATGTCTATACTCCATAGCACAGGGCCAAAATCAGCCTTTAATAGCTAAGTACTCTAATTTTATTTGAGAAATGTTCAGCCATCTTGATATGTTGTTGTAGGTCTCAGGTCGTTCAACTTTTTAGAAAAGTCAGTGTAATTAGTTGTATTTATAAAAATATTTTTCCTCACGTAGAGATCAATCATTATTCTTTGTTATTTGGGTAAAATAAGAACAAAAATAAATACACATTATAAAATTTAAAATATTTTCGGAATTTATTTGAGTTACCAACTTTTATATAAGTAAGTACTTTGCTTTAAAAGGTAGGCAATGTAAAGCTGTAAACTTTGACATAAAGGAATCCCTCAATTTGACGAATGGACAAAAATGGCCAGCGAAGGCTTCATTAGTGTCACATCCTGACCGACAGAGGGACAGCTGTAAATTAGAGCGGGTGCTATAAATTTACCGTTTTGCAAGCTTAAGCGATTTACAGAATCACATCTTTTTGTGCCAAACTAAAGCGATTACAAATAATGTAAGTGATTACGTTTTCTACCATACTCACAAAAAGTATCAGTTAATACCACCTGATTATATGAATAATTTTTATATTATTTTCAAACATTTATAGAAAAACGCAGTATTGTAAAAAACAACTGAGAATGTTTAGTTAAATGAAAACATGATTAAAAAATAAAAATGGTGAAATTTGTTTGATAGTTCTCGAAGCGGTAGTAATATCATATTTGAAAAATAAAAAAAAAAATATTTACTTTTTTGGTCTTACCGGTTAAATTTATTTTATTTTGTGCCATGCGTCTTGCCGTTAATGGATAAATAATTGAAATAAATGTATATTATTAATAAATTAACATGGACTTACACAATGAAGGAATTGATACGTATAATAATCAATTATTTCATATTAATTTATAAATATAATTAAAAAATAATAATAATTTTATGCTGTTAGATTTTTTGTGGGCTTAAAATAAAAAAATGCAAATAATAAAACCAAAGAATTTTTAGAAATACAGTCATGATACAACAATAAAAACTTTAACTAGAAAACCAATATCTCTTTAACTTAAATCGATTAATCATTTTTGTAAATTTAAAAAAGAATATTTGACAGGTTTCTTGTCAGTTTTTTTTTACTTTGTCAACGTTTTAACCCAAAGCTCCACGGTCGTACATCAGTCTGTAGTTGGCAGCATTGCGGCACTGGCGGGAACTTCGTTCTTTTATTTTCTTCTATCCTTGAACAAAGAGCTTTGTTCCAACTTTCAATTTATGTGAGACATCCTGGGATTGGATGGTAAACTCCTATACTTTTTCGTGTTTATGGGTTTGATAACGCGTAGATTATTATGTCATCATAAAATTTCTTTCAATAAATATATATAAGTATACATTTATAAAATTTATTGAAATTATAATATAAACAATAGAATTTTCATAATTATAGTATACACTGAACTGCTAATTTTTTTTTGTAGATTATTAATTTATTAGCTAACCAATATTTTTTATAAAGGCTTTAAATAAATGTGTATTTTAAAAACTAACTATTAGATGAAGATAAACTTTTACATACAATATTAGAAATTGTAAGACATATATCTTAGACATAGTTAATTTTATTTAAAAAGTATTTTTATAATTCGTAATTATATCAACGTAAATTCAGTTTATAAATATGATCAATAAAATGTGTACTATAAGTGTACCAGTAAATTACTGAATACATTTACTATTCAATAAAATTCAATGCTTGAAGTATAATAATTTTGATTTTTTTTTGCCACAACACATTTATAAAACAGTATTGAAACTATAAAAATTTCTGCCTAGAAAGTATTGTAATAGATAAAGTCAGTAATGATTTATAATAAAAACCTCTTATTTTATTATAAGTTACATTGAAATAAAACGAGTGTTAGGTAAAAATTGATTATACAATTGTATAAAATAGTGAAATATATAAGAAAACCTTATACACTGATTTAAAAACGTTTTGGATACCATTTATTATCAATAGATATGGTTAATGATATGTAAAATATTATTATTTATTTCAAAAAAAGTTTATTCCATACATGTAATGTTATATATATATGTGTGTGTATATATTAGTGGTATACTATCAAATACTGTACGAAATAACTATAAAAACAAGAACATTAAAATTTTGCGATCATCTTCGAGCAATATAAAGCGAGTAGCCCATTTATTTGAAGGATAAGTTTACGGCGCAGTTTGGTTCTCAAAATTAACGGCTGTCAATTTAATTCGTGAAATTGCTTTTTTTTGTTGCGAAAAACAGCTATTTTGAAATGTCAAACGCACTCATTTGGAAATAAGAGCATATTAGTATATGACGAGAATAGTTTTGTATGATCACTGTGATAATTGGCGGTCTGGCTGTATGTCAACTGTTTAGTAAAAAAATACTTTCATAGTAAAACATATTTCAGTTTGATACATGTGTACATAAAATAAACATTAATTTTTTTTGTACTATGCACGTTTAATAAGTCATTCTTTTATTTAAATTTTATTTTTGTCTAGGTTAGAGAAAGTTACCATCAATTATATTATTTTCTTGATATATTGTGTCTAAAATATTTAATACAAAATAAAAATAAAAACGCAAGTTTGTTTTATTTAAATTTATAATATCATGTTTTAAACAACTGTTCTTAAAATTAATATAAAACGATGTAAATATTTAATTTTTAGATTGTTATTTGAACTAAACTATTTGTATGTTTTTTTTTTTTTTAAATAAATAGGTTTATACGAGTATAATAATGGCAGAGTATGTATAATTATTTTAAAAACTAAAACGATACTAAAAAAGTATATAAGTTTATAGAAGATAATATGATTATATAAAATACTCACATGTAAATACATTAAAGATTTATCTAAATTTTGTATATTCTGTTAATTAATAATAAATAATATATTTGAAGAGGCGTTAGCTAAGAAATATTGAAATTTATTCAATCAGGTGAATAATATATAAATAAAGTAATTTGTAGGTTTAAAACACATATTAAAAATAAATTGACGTGTTTATTCAAACTATATTTACATTCATTTGTAATAATGTGTGATCTTATAAATAATGCGGCATTTGCAATATTAATACAAAATCTTATTGGAACGGTTAAGGAATTACCGTATTTTACAAACTATATGATGCTCCTTAATTTTTAAGCAAATATTGAAAAAAATCCTAATTTTAACCATTTTTATTATTACATTGCAAAATCAGACTAAAAAAATCTTAGTTTATAAAACCGAACTGACCTTTAAAATACCTGAAAATGGTCATCTGAACTTTCTTCTTCTTCCTCTTCATCATCATTGTCATCTTCATATATAAGATGGTCATCACTGCCATCGAGAGCGTTACTTATGCCGCACTTCTTGAAAGATTTAACAATAA
>JAPMAE010000350.1:13418-27700 GCA_036584705.1 Rhyacophila sp. 25_7 | reverse complement strand
GTGATTTGGCAAAACAGACTGAATAAATGACAGCCAATTTGACAGATGTCGCTTCTACAATATGGCCGCTATCAACTGTCAAAGTTCAAAAGTCCCTATTGGAAGACCCTATATAAATAAATTTGACGAAAATTAAACTCATTTAAAAATTGAGTTAATGTGTGATTTCTTTGAATGTGTTGTTAATAGTGTATAGTTCACTAGTAAAAGAAAAATTAATAATACTAAAAAAAATAAAGTCTTGAATAGCTATTACTTTTTTCTTGATACAATCCATTTAAATTTTAGAATTCTCTCTTGTAACAATGATGTCCAACCTCGTTAATGTATTGAGAATTTGGATTCATTAGAAATGCAACTTGTCAGTTTTCGTTTGATGTATTTAAAAAAAATGAGATGCTTTTGAGGATACGTAGATCATTGAATAGACTATTTTGAACAAAATTATATATTCACAATGTATAAGATTGGATTCCTTTTTGTGTGTATGAATCAATATAATTGTATTCCAAATAAAAAAAAGGTAACGATGATAAATTGATTAGCCGAAATTGCTCCTATTTATGCTGATACTTGTAGCAATCAGTCTACCAAGCTACAGATATGAATATAAACACATTTCAATCAACAAATCCTACATCTAATAAAAACTGATCAGGTGACTAGCTGTTTTTGGTATTTTTGACTAGTATTAAAAAACTAATGATTTTAAAATTAAATGGTCATTATTGATGTTCAAAAATGGCACATTTTGTAATAAATAAAAAATTTACAACGAATTTGAACGAAAAGACTTTTTTTTATAGAAAAATAGATATTTTGTATAATATATTATGAATTTTTATGAATATTCCAGAAGCTCAGTGTATAAAATAAATTTGAAGCAGGTTAGATAAAAATAAAAATGATATTACCGACTTATTAATTCTTTTATTATGTAATTTTACAGTTGAAACAATATTTTCAAAGGATATGCATTCATCCTGTATGAAAAATAAACTAAACGTATGTGTTATGTCGAAGATGAATACCGGACGGGTTTCCCAGGAGAAGCAAGCCGTTGCTACGCATCATTGACTGCTATATACCCTTCGTGGAATCATGAACATATTAATCTACTGCTATTTATTTAAACAACGACCTCGTTCATTTATTCGAACCATTTGATGCGACTTATAATACCATACAATATATTGAACAGTGAGAATAGAAACGTATTTATGTTAATAATGATAAGAATGTAATTTTCTGCAAGCCAAAGTATGTAATCAGCACATCATGATGGTAATATTATTATATATATCGAAACTACTATATCAATCAAATCTATAAAGATATTATTATCGATTTCAAAAAAGTACTTAACTAAAACTACATTGTAATTATTTTTAAATAATGAAAAATGCTTCATTAATTTTAATATGATTGTTATGATTAAATAAATATTTTATAGCGATTTTTTAGATTGTTTCCAAAACATGAAAATCATTTTATTTCTGAAACTCATAACAAAGATGACTTGTCTTATATAATACTAGTGTAAAACTCGAGCAATCTCATTCATTTTAAGAGTGCCATATATTTGAGATATGTAAATATGGTAAAAAAACTTGTAAAGCTATTCTATGATAGATATTAAAGGAAATATTTCCATTAATCAAAGAGAAAGCAATGTAAATATAATAATATATTATTGAAATGAAATACGCAAACCATTTACTATATAAAAAAAAATAGTTGCGAACTTAAAAAATAATCTAATTCTTTTTATCCGATTATTTAAAGTTGACGCTGCTGAAGCCAAATATTTATTTCTTCATCCCACAGTTTCTTTTACATTCATATTTACAAAACAATGTTCATAAATATGATTTCAACGTTCTTAATAAGAGTAAAATTTATGTAATAAGTGATTAATATTAACAATATTTTGCTGAAGATGAAATAAGTTAAGATATTAATATGAAAATTACGTAAAGCATTGATTTTAATTAATACATAATTGAGAGTTCTAGCAAAATTCAAAATGATTAATTAACACATTACAATACTTTCCATTAAATTAAGACTTTCGAACAAAGAGTTTCAATAATTTAAAAACAAGATATATTGATTAAAAGTGATTTAAAAATATTATTATTATTACTAGAAAATATTATTCTACTATTATCATTTGTTAGTTTCATTTATTCGCTACATGTAATATATTTTTTTGTATTTCATATTTGAAAATTCATTTCAGAAAGATTATAATATTCCATAACAGCTTTGTATCTTCTGAATGTTACAATATTGTCATATTCGTTTACAACTCAGTCCAGATTATTGGTATTTTATTACATTGAATATTATCTATATATTATTATCATTAAACTGAGCGCTGTCGTAAGTAGTATATCTTTTAATACGATTCTAAATTCCATGATATGAAATCACTGTTAGGTTAGTGGTTAATTTTATAAAGATTGCACGAGTAAGATATATTTTATACCGTTTAACAAAATTATCATATTAACGTATAATGCTAGCCGAGAAGAAACTTTTAATACAATTACATCAAACAGGTTTCAATAATAGATTCATTAAAGTTTGGTTTTTACTCAACATGAGATTTTCAAATATAAAAATATTACTGTCATTGGTTAAATATTGTTTAATTATATATTATGTCTAATAAAATATCATTTTATGATAAATATTGGCTATTTATTTTTAAAATCACAAATGAAGTCTTTTCTGTCAGCTTATTTGTAAAATTTAACAGGATCAACTCACAGAAAAAAAGAATGCTATAAAGAAATACTAAGGTGACAGTTTTTGGAAGTTGACAAATGCTTCAAGTTTCACCTTGTTATAAAACAAATTCAAACGTAAGTAATAAGAAGCTATTTCCTGCGAAACGTGAATTTTCTTGAAAAAAATCTTCAGAAGTTTTCTTGAAAAATATCAATAATTCAGATTAAAAATTAGGTCATACTAAAAGGGCACTATGTTTTATAAAAATATGTTTGCCAAATGAAAATGTTTTGTCAGAAACAATATTGTTTTTGTTACGGGTCACGTTATAATATATTATGAGAATCATAAAAATAATAGTACAGATTTTTATGTGCGGTTTTTACAAATATGTTTTATACTATTGCAATTTTATAAAATAATTCAAAATTAAAACGCATCTTTGATTAAAATTATTATTAGTAGAATTAGAAATAATATTCGAGTAATTAAGGTTTTGATAGTTAAGGATGAAACAATTAAGAACAAAAATTAATGCAAGCTATATTTTCAGTACCTAAAAAGTAAAAAATGCATGCAACTTCAACTGCAAAAAAATATTCTAAGAGTTATGGCTGTTGTATTTTTTATTATCTTGATTTTTGATGGTGGCAATATTTTTTTTACTATTTATAAAGTATGATTAATACTTATAAGTTTTCATCATTAATTTATTTATTTTAAAATAATAATAACGATTCGCATTCATAGATGAGCAGATAGCGCATCTGACTGAATGTTATGGGCTCAACCTGGTACTTGGCAAAAGTTGCACAGATATTTTCATGTGCATTTAAAATACAATTTTCTTGAGATACTAAATAGCTGATAATTATTACTCAACAAAACTATCAAACCATTATGTACATTTTGGAAATTTATATGAATTGTTTTGAAGCGGGTTTGGTAAAAAGAAAAAAAAGAGTATTTAGTACAGTATAAAAAAGATATATTGTTTAAATTTTAAATATAATGTAATAATGTTTTTTTTTCTCAGAACATAATTATTTCAATTTTACCATTGCTGTTTTATATGTTGTAGATATATAAAAATTCATAAAAATCAAGAGACTTTTATTGACTTTTATTTATTCTTAAATGCAGAAAATTATTTTTGTAGAAATACGTTTAATAAAAAACCGGCCGTCAACTCAATAAATTGTTGAAAAAAAAAACTAGTACTAACTATCAAAACTATATATTAAAAATATTATAATTGATACATCAATTCGTATATGGCTATCAATTTTATTAATAATATCGTTTATAAGAGTGATAAAATATCAAAATATCAGAGATTTTATTACTTTTGCCTACATTCGAGTCACTTCTATTTAAGATTTCTAAATATATTTTTAAGGGTTTGTCAGAAATAACTTTTATTTATAGATTTAATATTTTCTTTAAGGTTATTTAGTAAGTATAATATAGTCATATTATATTACATAATATAATGGTACAACATACTTTCTGGTATATAATATAATATTTACACGAGGCTTTAAATGGTGTTATTTCTCGGCATATTTTTTCAGATTACATTATTTTTGATTGAATCTGGTTTTATTTATTGAAAAATAAAAATATAAAGTGACTTAATAAATTCAGAAGGTACAGTAGCATTGGATATACAACTATCAATAGTTAAAGACCAAATAGTAATCAAAAAGCTTTTGACAATCAATAATTAAGCAACTAATTTTATTGTTTATATTTTTAAAACGAATAATAGACGAAAAATATAAAAAGTATCTTTCTTAAATGCATTATTTTGCCATTTTTATTTTTTGAAGATTTTTTTAACTTATACAATATGTGAATATTATTATCTGTATACACCCACATTTTTTAATTTATCTACGTTTTTAGTCAAAATTATCACAAGTAATATTTAATATAAATGTAGAATTATTGAAAAAAATACAGTTTAAAACATAAAGTTAAAATGTTTTATATTTATAGAGTCAAAAAGGTTTTACTGTATATTTACATATCCATTAAGGTTTATGTTATTGTTACTATTTTAAGGATCTTTTTACCATATGTATATGTATCTATATATATCCGAGTATAAACCAACATATTAATATGTAGTCATTCAATTCATGTTTTCATTAAACTCGCAGAAACTAGTATTTCATTAAAGTAGATAATAATCTAATATATCAGACTAATATATTAGTTTAAACTAATTCTTGTAAACGAATAAGTGCTTGCTTGTTTGAAATCGTAAGTAAGTGTAATGATTACAAAAGAGATTCTAACAAAAACATTAAATTACGATAGTAGTCTCTTACGGGCATTTAACATTTGAATGTGTAATTTGGTAGAATAACAATAGAGATAGCTTTTTTGCACCAAGATAAGCTTACGCATACTTTGTATCTGAATATACTGAGCTTTTTAGGAAAAATCAACTGCTTAAATGCACCTTCATAAAAGGAAATGTTTTATTAGGATTTAAAAAAGTAACACTTGGTATTTAGAAATTTGATGTGATCTAATACATGAGAAATAATGTTTTTAAGTAAGTATTACGAACAAACACAATTGAACAATGTATATACTAGCATACACTAATATTTTTAGTGTAAATCATTATAGTTTTTTTTTATCGAATACACTCAAAAGTATGCCAAAAACATATTATTGAAAAAAAACAAGAATTAAATCCGCAATCAACAAATGAAACCAAATTTTTAATTTATTGAAGAGTAAGGACGCGCATATATGTCCGCTTACAATTTGCTTTGAAGAAGTATAAACGTATATTCACGTCAAGCACCAAGCAATAAAATACTCGTATATATTATTTATGCACCAAATAAACATAATTTAACAATAGTATTGCACATATTTGATAAATTTCAAAATTTAAAGCTGGATTAATGAAAAAAAAACCCCCCCAATTGTGTAATTCTAATTAAAAACTCACCCCTGGAGAGGTTAATAGATACGAGTACCAACATTATACGTACTATTTGCAAAATTCAACTAAATTCAAATGAACATAGTGATATCTGTTATTAATATCACTTTCTAGAAACCAAGTATTTGTCCAAATTTGTGCGTGAACCACATATTTTAATAATAATTTTTGCTTCCCATTATTTTTCAAATATGTTTATATGTAGCAGAGCTGCACAGAATGATATCAACGTCCTTCGTATTAAAAAAATATTTTTATAGTGTTAGTATGCTTTATTATCTCATACCTACTACTTCCCCGTAAAGTTAAATAGTTTATAAGTAAAATTTTTATTGTATAATATTTACCGAGAAATATATCAAATAAAAAGAAAGTTTGTCATATTTTATTTATCTGCAATGTAAAGAGATAAACAGAAAAATAGAAAATATTACAGTGAAGTAATAAAATAATATCTATGTTTAACATTAAAAAGTACAGAATTTTCATACAATATCTTCAAAGGTTTAAAAATGACTCAGTGAGAGTATTTGTGAAATTTGTATCAAACTTTGAATATGTACAAGTATAGAAGAATGTTTATGAAAGATTAATAAACTTACACTAAATTAGACTTAAGATAAAAAAACTAAAATAGTACATTGTACTGTACTAAATATGACATGTTTATATAAATTTAATAATACTAGATAATCAACAAAATACCAACTTACTTAGCGTATTTGGATTACATTGATACCGTATGATATATGAGATAGTTAAGATTGAAGCGGTAAAGTTTATCTTGTTAATAAGTAAAGCTTTGAGTACACTATAATGCCGAAGTTAAATTTTCATTGGAGTTGTACAAATTATATTGAAATGAATTATATATACCATAACAGAATGAATCAGACTAGAGTTTGTTAAATTTATTCGTTTAATATAATAATCAATTTTTATGAACACAATTTTTAATAATTGTTTGATTCTACATTCCTATTCTATGTATCTACTCGTACGTGTAATACAAAATATAATATGTGAGAATTATATTCTTTCACCCCATCCTGCCTGTTTAGTTTTAAATATTTTTAACTAATTATTTAAGTTTAAACGGTTTACGTTTTCATGATATTATTCATCTATATTTTCCGGGCGTAAGCTATTATTCGGGGGTAATATTTACTGGAGTTCCTTCAAATACTGTGTTTTGAGTTTTGGATTCACGTACAGGAATCATATTTCTTTCAGAACATTAGTTATCTTAAAAAGAAATTATTAGAAAATCTCAGCACTGGTACGTATACGTAATCGTTAGATTTTTACAATTTCAATTGTCTTTTTCTGCTTTTTTTATCAGCTTCTATATCCAAGTAGAAGAAATGTTTTCTTGATCAAGTTATAAGGCTGGAATTTTTTTTCCGATAGGTTTTGTAATTTAAATAAACCAGTGAACACAAAACGTCTAATTCCACTTTTTATTGTACTTGTGAATATTAGAATTATCTCGTTTTCTAAAAAAACATTGGTTTTACGTACTTAAACAGCGAATTTTAGAGCTTCATAAAAATTTCTGACATAGTATTTGTATTGCACTATTATGGTGAATGAAATAGAAAATAGTTTAAAAATAACTAAACAAAATAAAACGTCTAATCAATTAGGAGGAATGAGAGAATCGATATTTAAATAATTAAAATAACGTACATGTCTACCTTTCAACTTATACGCATTTTATATCAGAGGGGCTTTTAAGCGATTCGTGTTCAATTGTGTCGTTAAATTTTATTTTAAACTGTAACATTATTTTACAATCGCCCAAAATTTTAGCATTTTGCTGTATAATTTTTCTGTATATTTTTTTTTTGTGTATACGAGCAAGTATTGCGTGGGCTTCACCTGTAATCAAAATAAAAGCTATTTGATTTCAAGCTCAGCACGCGATCAACTTATTACAAAATTAGTCACGTTCGACGAATTTTTCTTTTACCGGAACGTTCCTCCGAAGGAGTATAATATTTTAAGCCTTGTCGATACTGACTGAACACGAACATCGAAAAGTCTTATTAGCATACTGTTCCTTACATCCAAGACGTAAGCAGTGAAGTGCTCAGACGTTGTGGTCGTTGAATCTTTTCTCTTTATATAGTCAGTGACAAAAGAACAATAGAATGAAACTGGCAGAACTAATGACTAATAATATTGTATTTAGAGTAAGTAAAAAATATAAATTCAACATTTTCACAATATGATATAATGCACTACCAGACAATTATGGAAAAAAATATTTTGCTATGTATGAGAAAAGTGTAGAACACAAAATCATGAAAATAAAAATTATTTAGTTTTTTAATCAAGTGACTGAAGTTAAATAATTTAGAAGCATACTCGTATGTGTCATTTAATACATTACAATTATTAGTAATAAGACAAACTGAAACAAATAAATAATGTAAATTAGATTTATAACATCAAATATAACATATCGAATAACTTAGTTTAATAAACCAGTCTATATCATATTTGTCTCTTTATCAGGTATTAGGAATATGTATAATATATAATTTAAAATTATGAAAAAGATAATATCATTTTTTTAATAATTTCTTGATTTAAAAAAAACTTTTGTATATTTTTTGTTATCAAAAGAAAAAATATCTTAAAATCTAATTTATTAATAAAATAAATTAAAAAATATCATTTGATAAAAAGGATAAACCTTTATAAATTTTAATTTTATCAATAAGTTTGTTTGTGACTTCATGTCTAATTTGTACACTTTGGTACATATGGGATATTAAAATAAACTACTAATAAGTATTATTATTAACGTATTGATGATAATATTTTATTTTTATAGCTGATGATAAAATCGGCATTGACGATTTTCCGACAGCTTATTTTCTGATAGACTGGAATCACGACAGCCCAATTTCCGAAAAAAATAAAAACGTTATATCTGAATCGAAGAAAAAATTACATTAATTTTTATGTTTTGTTCATTTTTTATGTACAGTGTAAACTCATTAAAAATAATGATAAATAAAATTTACGTGAATCAAATTAATTTAACTTGAAATCAAAATAATATGTGTAATACTATCATGGGATATAAATTCATACTCGTATTTATAATATGGATTTTTTTTTGATAATACTTTCACTATTATAGTTGTTACTGTACCGTACTTGCACGCCAGTGATAAAAAGCGAGTTGAATTCAAGCGCCAAGCTATATTATCGATTGCATTCCGCCGATTCTTCTTAGGCCATTACTTATTCGTCGTTGGTAGAACAGAATGATTGCTCTTACCTAGATGTCTTCGGATTTAATTCTAACAGTAGAAATACTTTACCCATTTTAATTTATCACGAAGTCTACAACGAAAACCCTATTTTCCAACATTACTAATCATCCCACATCCCACCCTATTGGGAGAACAAAGATATTTTTTATAAAATGTTATTGAAGCGATATTTAAATTAAAGTAAAATATGTATGGCTAAATTTTTAAGTACTTTATACAATAATGTTTTCCCGGTCACTTTAATTAAAAATATATATATTAATAATACAACGTAATGTAATGTAAACGTTACAAAGTATGTTACCTCATGAGAGCAGTAGGCTGTAGGAGTAACTATTTACATTTTATAATTTTATTTTACAATCTTCTCTTTAAAAAGGCAGGCGCTGGAATGGTCTTTAGAAACAACTTTCAGTTTTAGAGCATGCTAAATTTTATTTGAATTTTTTTCTCAAAGATTTTATTTTTACTGTGGAGCGGCTTTAGAAAATTTAATATCTACGAAAAAAGTTTCAATATTTTTTACTATTATCCATTCAAATATTTCTAGATTTATATATATGTATATGTATATATTGAGATATCATAACAGTTTCTAATAATAGTTGTAAAAATTGATAAATGCTCTAATTTTAGAATAGATTTTGTAGGACATTGCACATTATTATTGTTTTTATAGTCCAATGGACACAAATTTTCTTACTTAAATCGTATTCTATTGACACATATTTGTATCGTTAGTTAAATATTGTCACTGTGAAAGTATAATGATTTTGTTAAAAAATGGCTGATACCTTTTTATGAAATAAATTATGAATATAGGAATACGCGCTTAAAATATTATATATGGTAACGAGAATAAAACAGAAGGGTCCAAAAAGTTTGTTAAATTCGTAAAAGTAAATATATAACATATTGTAATATATAATGTGTACCAAGAGTGTATATTTTAAACAAATTTTGAATATAACTAGATTTTCCTTACATTATTTGAGGTCGAGAAAATGTTTCACAAAAAACTTTTGTTGCTGTCTAATGAAAAAGTTTCATTTCCTTTGAAATTTTTAAAGGTCACAGCAGTTCCATAGCATAATTAAAAAAACATTCATAAATGTTGAGTATATTTCGTATATATTGGTGACTATATTATATGTAAGAAATTTATACAAATTATAAACCAAATTTACATCGTTTGTTTATTTTGTGAAAATTTGAATATGTAAAATACATTAAAGTATGTACATCAAATCATTATTTTGATTATATTATAACAATTTAATTCATATTTTAGTAAAGTTTTATTCATTAACACAATAAGAGTAGCAGTAAAAAATATATATGTTTTTGAATTTAATATGTTTATTATTCGCGAAAAATAACCAATGGCTGCATTATATGATATATGAATCTTGGCTATCAACTTGTGAAATTTAATACGAACAAGACTTCAATGTGACATATTTTAAAAAGTATAATTTAATTAATTTTGTTTCATTTTTTTGAGAACACGCAACCACAATTATATAAAATCATCTTGATATTTAAAAAAAATATTTATTTTCCTATATCTCATTTTAAACCTTTCCCAGCGATATGGCGTCACCATGCACGTTAATACAAAGACTATAATTTCTACTAATACTAGAAAAAACATTTAATTTTTAAATTTGTGTATATTTTTATTAGAATATGAAAAATATGTATAAAAACTTCTTTGATATACGTGGTCGATAAGATTATTTTAAATTTTAAAATAAAGAGAAAACTGTTAAAAATTGGTGAAACATAAATAAAGGATAAAAAGTGCTTCAATTCCATTCGGTACATTCAAAACGAAAGGAAAATTACCATACTGTATAAGACAAAGAAATATCGTTAATATGGAGTAAATGCCCTTAAGCTACGGGATTTGTTCGACTAGTGTAATAGAAACACTAATAAGAAACTCGATTCAGGCAAAAGGCTTAGTCTGACAACTTTTTTGGTGACTTTCATAAGGTTATAGAAGTCGTATATTTAATATTTGCTTCACTTTTATATCAGAAAACTTACAATTATTATATACAACAAAATATTAAGCCTATGGAGTTAGATTCAGTAAATTTAAGTTTATTATATTAACTATAATATTACTTTTATTTCAATTAAAATGTAAAAAATATAATTTTAGACACGTTGTTTGATACGCTATATTATAAGAACATATCTTAGAATAGCATTTTGGAATATTGTTTATTGAGAATAAATCGTAAATAAAAAACTTGAACTGATATACTTGGACATATTTTACGTTATATTTCTTTTTATTAAATATCTTGGTATGATAAGATAGACTTAAAAAATTCAAATAACAAATGATTCTCACAATACTTCTTTTTCATTGCAAGAAAACCAGTATGAGTCAAAAGAGACAGACAATAATTAAATTTGATTGAATGCAAAATTTTAAGCATAAGTGTTATAAAACATTAAGTTAAAATTTTACAAATCTGTCAAATATTTTACACATTTCAATTTTAAGATTAAATAGTGAATTTGTTTGATGTAAATATGATTAAATTCTACCATTATTTAAAAAATAGTACAACAGTTATATTACATACAAGTACATGTACCATTACTCAAAAGTATGTAAATATATTATTAAAATACGATATAAAATAAATTTAAATACAAAAAGTGTTCCCTATATCGGAATATTAAATCTTTTAACTAATAAGAGATACAATTTGATTATATATTTAACTAAACTTCATAAAATTCTCGTGTCTTAAAAATCAACATAAAAAATAAATGGAAAACAAATACTCGTATATAAGTATCACTATTTGCAAAATGCGAGAAAATCATAATAACTTTACGTGTATTACATATTTAATGAAATCAACTTTTTGAATACTTATAAAATACAAAATTTCAAAGGTTAAGATTTTATCAGTATTATCAGGGCATCATTCAATATTCATTAAAACGATTAGAATTTACTTCTTTACATAGTAACAAAATATCTAACTGTATTGAATTATAATTTCTCATTGAATAGAATAATAATGTGACAACATATTCATAAATAACATGACACAGCATTATTTACTAACGGTATATAGGCGTACTCTTGAGACTTGGGTCAAGATTAGCGATCTATTTGTATTTCAATGTTTACAAGCTTTAAGTAATTGAGTGTATAATTAATTTCAATGAATGGTCAATTTTAGTCTCAGTCAATTTTATAAATTATAAAATTAACACGGATTGAAAAATTCTAATTAATTAGGTATATGAATTTTATCGGTAAATAAGTGTATCTTATTGCTAATTTCAAAGAAATCGAATGATAAAAAAGCTCATTTATAGTATCCGAAAATGAATCCTTTCTAATGCAATTAAACTACTGCAACCTCTATTACAACCACGATCCGTAAAGTTTGGCAGACGTTTGGTTTCTTGAATGAAATTACTGCGAGTTTGTATAGTTTAATCCAATTTTGCTTCGATATTCAAGAAGTAAAAGAGTAGGTGGTTGGATTGTGCCTTTGGCAAGTATTTGGAAAAACTTACAAGCTGATAAAAAAATCTTATGTGGATCTACAAGACCGCTAATTATATTTTTAATTACCAAACTATATGCACTAAGAACGTAGTTTTTGAGCCAGAATTTTTATCAAAAAAGAAAATATAGATTTACCAGGAAATATTGAAAAAAAGACGTTCATTGTAAGTTATTTTTTGAAATTTACTTTTCAAGAATGCCGTCACTGAGTAGTGTAAAAGTTTTAATTGCAATTATGTAAAAATTATAGAGAACGGTTTTTAAAGGGAAAAAATGTGACCAGTATGAGTTTTGATACCGAAACATTCGGTTCGGTCATCGAATACGCTGTACACTGACCTACCAAGAGCGACTGAATGTGAAATATTTAAATCTATATAAGTTTATCATCATTGTCTATCTTTGAAACAAATCTTCCATCCATCATTTGTACAGTATCCGTGCATTTACCATGAATAGGTTAATAGTGAATATCCTAATTCTCGTAATAGTTGTAACGAATCACAGTAAATATTTTGTCATATTTCTATTCCTAAAAAATTATATATTTATTGAAATATTTAAAAAATAGATTTTCTTATAAGCCATATTTATGGGGGAAACGTTTGAAAAGCTCGCTGTATACAAATGAAAGAATTAATATTTTTTATAAAATAGTTTATATTAAGGTGAACTAGCAAGATGTGAATTATGTAATCCTATGCTTTGTAAAATCTTTTATATTGTTATTATGCCTATTTGTTGTGTGATTATGATTTCAATTAACTTAAACATCCTGTTCTCATACGAGTTATAAACGATCTTAAAGTGTTTTAACAGACTACTGTTAATCAATTACTTGACTTTTATAATAAGAGACAATATATATTTTTCCTAAAAGCTGCAATATAAATTCATTAAGATGAACTTTAACCAAAAATTGAATATACAATTATTAATTAATAGTTAATGTATTAGTGATAGGAAATAGTCGTTTTGTTTAAATTAAATTTTTAATATTTATATGTGAAGTAAAAAATTCTTCTCTCTATGTAACAAACATAGCAATAAATAAAAATAATCATTTAAAAATATTACTACTAAAAAACGAATAGTTAGATTAAATTAGCCAATAAACGAGAAAAAAATCCCATACTAGACTTTTATTTAATGCTTAAACAAGTAAATAACCATTTTTACTTTGTTTGCCGTTATCATATTCAGTAATAGAGCAATTGAATTAAAATTTAACAAAAGTAAACTAAATTCTTTAAAAATTGAATTTTATAGTAGATATAAGTGACATTCAATAACACATATTTTTTCACGCGAATCATTGACATTTTTAATTTTGTGAAGACGTAGTCCGATTGCTTGTAAACCTTGTTAATGTTAATGTTATTAAAAAAAATAATATTTTAAAAATAATTATCATATTATTATATAAGTAAACAATAATTTTCTCATTCTGTCTTCTTCGTAATAATGAAGTAGATATATAAACTATTATAAAATCTATAAAACTATTTAAACCATACAAAAAATAACGATGTTTCAAAACATGCATACTTTCACCGCTTCGTGACTAGTTATAACAATTTGGATGATTAGCCATGTGCTTACACAATACAAGTAAATACATACGAGTATATTATGTACAATATTATGAACACTTTTTACTGTGTTTTACTTCACTCAAGTTCACTGTACATGAAAAAACCTAAGAATTTTTTGCTGTTTTGTTTGTTTATTGATCTAC
>JAPMAE010000349.1:0-20436 GCA_036584705.1 Rhyacophila sp. 25_7 | reverse complement strand
CCGTTTTTGGGTGATGATATGCCAACCCCAAGGATGTTCGGCGCTGTGGCACGCCTTGTCACTCCGGACAGACAGAACAGCGAACTTCCTTGGCCTTATACTGCACCGCCTACCTATGACTAAATCTATGTATTAGGATTTTAAAATTTTATCTGTTTCTTTTTTATCCATTTTTTCTACACATATAGCTTACTTTCTTTACTGGTATTATTTGCTTTACAACGTAACCTGAGCTTATTGGCTAACAATTTTAAGGGTTATTCAATCTTATATGTATTAGAATTGCTTGTTTACCTGGCACTAATCTGAAGTAAGCAACAGAGACTTAAGATAGAGTAAAAGAGCAGTTAAGTTCACACAACAATTTACAAACATCTAACAATGTTGAATAACTCTTTTGTTACACAATCAAAACATTTTTCTTACAAATTGCAAGTGTGTTATCAGTAACAAAATTTCAAGTTGGCTTGTGTTAGGACAGGTTTTATTTGGATTTGTTTTTCTAACTTCATTCAATTGCCAGTTAAATAGGTATCTTTTTTTCCGTTATTTTATCTAACAATTCTATTTCCAACCAATAAATATGACATAATATTTATCCTTTAATTCAATTAATTAAAATGACAAATATTGTGCATTTATTGATTATAATTATATTATGGTTTATGAGTATTTGCTTAGCCACAATTTTTATTGTAATGTCAGTGAATGAGTAACACTGCAATTTTGTTCGATCTTCATCATTTGCCGAAAATACATTCATTACCCACTACCCTGTTTTTACCTGCTCAGGAATGACAAATTTTTATGTTTGTTCATCATTATATTTTGCAAAATGTGGACTAAAGGTAACCAACTACTTATAGGTTTCTAAAAAATCACAAATGTGTAATACTCGTCTATAATTTTTCTTTATGAAATATTTAATTTTAGTGCCTTTTTGTATCTAATGCAGGGGTAGCCAACCTTTTACATACTGTGCATCAAAACACCTTTTCTACTTTCTTACATTCATGGTTAGGGTTGATAATAATAATATTAATATTGTGGGCGCTAGGATCCATCCACTTGTAATCATCCAATGTGCCACGTTTGGCGCATGCGCCGCACGTTGGCCACTCCTGATCTAATATATTCTCAAACAAATTTTACTGCATTTTTATTTTTGAAAATTTTTCACAAAATGCATTCCATTATTGAAAAAAAAAAATACATTCGTATCAAATTACACGTTTTTGTTGAATTGTATTGAAAATTTCTCTTAAAACATGAATATTTTTTGTATATTCCTTCGTATTATAAACCTTTCTACCGCCCTTGACAAATATTTTATATCATTAGTGTGTACCATCATCGCACACTTTAAAAAAATGGTCATTTTTTATTGATATTTTATATATGTAATTTGCTTTAAGTAATTTCACTGGCGATTTCTCTTCTTGTTTATTTCTTAGGCTCTGGGCCATTTATGGAGTGTGTAACGGTGGGCTATTAAAAGGTTAAAATGAATAGTGTCTTATTAAGCTTTACCACTAAAACATTTAGCGTAGAAATATTAATATATTCGATAAAATTTTTCTTAAAAATATCACCATGATTTCAAAAATCAAAAATTAAATTAACTTTTTTCTACCAAATGGAATTAAAAATATTTTTTATTATAAATACTGCTGAAAATCTTAATCTCAATAAATGTTTTTACTTTTTTTTAAAGTAGAATAACTGACTACAGTTTTCTATTTTTATTTAATTTTATAAAACAATAAAGTAAAACTCCCTTGTTTTATTAGATTTCTACAGTTAATTATAATTGCCCAAAGAAAACTTTACTTTTTGTAATTTGTTAAAATAAAATTTCGACCATAACTCGTTAAAAACTATTTGGCCACCTTTTTTCTTAGCTTTATACTGATAATTCTATAACATTTACCTATAGCCTTTTTTGCTATATTTTTTTTAAAAGTCATGCTCAAATTATTTAATAATGATTCTTCTAAACGGATTCTAGTATGATGGTGCTCATAAGAGAAAATAAGAGTACTCAAAGTCACATGTAGAAAGACTGAATTTATAAGCATATGTGTTGATTTGAATTATCTCTGACTGGGTATGCAATAAAACCATAATGGTTGCTTATTGAATATAAATTTCGTTAATAGTATAATTGTTTTTAATTAATGCTAATTCACTTTAAGTTTTATTATATATTAGGTTGGTTGCATTGGAAGATTTATTGATATAGTTTTAGCTACAAAAAAAATACATCACATTAACCTGTTGACCGCTAAAGATACACTTATATGTTGATTTTGCATTCTTCAATAAACTTTCAGAGATAAACATAATAAATAATTAAAAATTTCACTATGAATGTGCCTAATATGTTTGACATATTCCATAAATAATTCTGATTTGACTATCGAAAATTATTTATAGGCAATTAATTATATGGTCATAAATCGATCATTTGTTTTTTATGATACTTAATGTTTTGATTGAATGTGTGTTGACACAATAGTAATATATAATTGAAAAGACAAAATTATGTAATCATGTTTCAAATTATATATTCACCTTACAACACTTTTCTGATTTAATGATGGGGTTTCTCATCTGAAAATACTGATAACTTACTAAACCAAAAACCGTAGAATCATTATCACTGGAATATATTTTCAAGGTTTAATTAGTATATTTTTTAATGTGAAGTCTATGTATCATTTAATTTGTTTATTACATATTTTATTCCTATAAATGTGCCACTAGTAATAATTCATTTAGTATCTGACATCGACACCGAAGTATAGAATATTTAAAATAACCCATTGAGCCTATTGTGTTCAAATGTTACGCTATTCAAAGCTTAAGTGGGGAGGGGAGAAATATGTGCCTATTTAATCCCCTTTGTTAATAGAATGCCTGGGCTTAATTCCCCACTGTAGGAAAGTTTAGTTACCCCCCTCAAATCGGACATGTGTAATTCCATTCATGTGTGAAAATTGTATTTTTCACAATGGCATTTACCTCACCTTTTTTTGCACATGTTTTTTTCACATGATTTTTTGTAACTTAATGATGCCTTAAGATGCCAAAATCTATACCAACATGGGAATATATAATATATCTACTTAATTTTTTAATTATTCGTATTCATTTCAATCTATTCATTAAATACATTACAATTTTTTTTAGCTATTCCTGCTCTACAACAGAGCATTTATGGGTACCCACAATGTGAAGCATGCTTTGACATTTTCCCCAGTAATAATTTAGCTATTTAGTAACTAGCTCAACCAATTTTGTCCATGTGGTGCCGGTTACAAATGCACATAAAAAAAACCTATGTAATTTTTGCCAGCCACCGAACTTGAACCCGTGACACTAGCTATGAGGGTGATAAATTAGTCAGATATAATCACTTGTCATTTTTGATAATCTCCCAAAACACCAATAAAAAATATACATAAGACATATTCAATGATTATTCTAGTATTTTAATTGAACTATTATAAAACTGTCTTATTTTCTTCAAAATTGTGTCGTGTTTCACTCAGTTGTAATATTTTAGCTATGAATATATTTTATTAGTTTATGTTATAAATATACATTAATATTAAAGCTCCCATTACATTTAAAGTGTATTTTATTCTCTTTTGATATTTGATATTATGTCAAACTCCGTCTTTAATTTACAATTAATACATCTAACAGGAAATGGAAGGTTTTCACCTTTAGACATCATCATATATTCATTTTGATATTAGTTTTATTATATTATCAATTTGTTGCATTTTTAATAATATAAGAATATTAACAATGTTCTCATCTTAAATACATTCGGTCCTCTTGAAATTTCACATTCACAAATATTATAGCCTAATCCCCTTTTCAATATGGGATTCTATTTTGAATTGGGTATTCATTATATTTGTACTATGGTGTTCAGTTAAAATCCACCCCAATTTTTTTCACGCACATTCATAATATTTCTTTTGTTACACCATATAAATTTGTTTTCTGTGGGCCTTTTTATATAACACAATCTATTAAAATATGGTTGGTTTAATTATATGATCTTTTAAATGATGCTATTGCTTTCTTTTTTTCGTACATATATTTATAAGTTTTAATAAATTTGGTCTATTTCATATTACATATTATGAGACTGTATTTTAAAATTTTTGTATTACTAGTGTTATGAAAAATAAATAAATAAAAAATAATAAAAGCGTGTTTTTGCATCAATAATATTTCTTTATTTAATAATACCTTATCATTTAATTTCTTATTTTAATAATATTACACATTAAATTACTTAGCAAGTCATATTATTATTAATTTTCCATTAAAAAAGAACAAATTATTAGTCAACATATTTTAACACATCGTCCAGTCCATCTTTTATTACCTTCTTCATCACAAATGGTAATAGGAAATTTTGCAAGATTATTGGAATCCAATACTCATGTTTTTTTTTAAATACCAATTTAAAGTGTATTATTATTCCACATTCATATTTTGAATGTGGAAAAAATATTTCTGTAATTTTATTGGTTATGGACACACGAGTCAGATTTCCACCTTATTACTTGCTACAAAATCTTTGAAGTTGAATTACTAGATGGCAGTGTTCTGTCTTATAAAAATCATCTTAAATCTAAATCAACAAACAGAAAGTGTAATGTTTTGCCAATAAATAATTGTTTGCATTAGCGTTGCTAACTACAAAATACTTTATTGAGAACCATAGAAATATTACATTAAAATTGTGTTTATTCCAGTTACAATGATTAAAATGATATCTGACAAGCATAAATTAGTGTGTATTTTGGTTGAGATTTTTCAGATTTTATTATATGAGTATTGGTTATGTACCATGTATAAAATGGTTTTATTCATTTACAATGCTGCATCAACAATATTATTTTGTTAAGACCAATGCCCAATAACTGCCATACTTTTATAAATATTACAATAACAGGATGTTGTTTTTATTTCATTAATTATGTTATAAGTACAAAAGTATCTACTGTTAATAGTTATTATTATGTTAATAATAAATAAATATTGTAGAGAAATTTTCTTTCGAATTTATCTTCGGTAAGCGTGCATTCAATTCATTTCCTAAAATTTTTACCATCTTTCCACATACACTCATTTTAAATTAATAATCACAGCAACAATAAAAATTGGAATCAAAGTCAATTTTAATTGTAACACCAACCACAACATTTACAAGATACATAACACAAAGTGATTTAATATACAAATGAACAGGTATTTTCATAAATAAGTACTATTATATGGAATCTGTCTAAGGCTAACTCTAGATTTACACGATGATTCATACAAATATCGGAGAAGAAATAGGTCAACAAACATTTAGTAGGTATCTTTAAATTATTTTCTCGCGATTATTTATTTGGTAGTGTGCATGAACGCATATATATATCTAGAGATAACTTTATCATCAGATATTGTGTTTGTAACAATTTACCAATTTATTTAATTTTAATATTATATAATATACAGTATAATTCACATTTCATGCTTTGTGACAATAAATTAAAGCCAATATTTATAAATATTAGGTTATTCTGTGCAGCTTTATGAATTTAACATATAATTTGAACTCAAGTTTTCAAAATAATGTTGCCAGGTTGGTAGACCATAAAAACCCCAAACAGATAAAATAGATAATCGAGGAAGCAAGATGAAGTTATAAGCGGTAGAATTGGACCATTCTGTGATTATTCATTTTTAAGATTCTTCATTAATTTTTATTATGTCTCCAAAATTAACTGCATTTCTTACAATTCTCTCCGTTTTTCCTTACTTTCTCAATTATAGAATATGTGGTTTACATTAATAGAATCATGAATCAATCAAAATTTAAAATTAAATAAATATATTTCTTATTTTTGTTTTCCAAATTTATATTTCTTATTAACAATTTTTGTACTTGCACAGATTATGAATAAGTGTAATAATTAATATAAATGAAAGGAATCTATTGAAATTAATTGAAATTTGTACAAGTTTTTTTATAATAATACTGAACGATTTATTACCATTGGAGATTTATCTTTCCTTTTTTATGAATAAATGTATCATTAATTATTGTAGGAATATGAAGGGATGTGCAAATTGATTACGTTATTCTTTAAGTTTGTTAAATTAATTCAAGCAAGAAACACATTAACATCTTACAATAATTTTAAACGCTGGGTATTTTGAAAAATTTGATATTTTTGAACATTTGTTTTGATAGAGTTTACCAAAAATAATGGTTGCTTTTGATTTTACAGATATAAATTGTTCAGAAGTACATGTATAAACAGTCAATTAGATGCTTTGGTGTATAAAATAATACTATCACTGGTTTTTCAGTTGTTCTTATGATTTTGTATCTGTTCAGATATAATCTCTTTTTTCTCAAGTTTATTGATGTTTAGATAAATTGTATAAAGAAACATCCATCAACATAAAATTTCCTTGTGCTTAAAAGCAAGTTATATGAAAGTATTGAATTTTTAAAATATATTTAAAATTGTGATTTATTTATAGCTGGTATCCATATAAATAGGTAAAACATTTGAATAATTGAAAAAATTGCTTACTATACTTCATCTTTCATATGATTATTGTGATTTTGATTTATCTTAAAAGCCAACCATTTTGAAAGCATTAAGTATTAAAATTATTTTTTTAACATTGATCAACATAAGTTTTTAAAATGATTAGTATTTTAATGCACAGCAAACGATTCATTTTAATATCTATTTACACTACTTATGATATAAATTTGATGTATTTTTTTGATGGAGAATCATCTTTTTTATTGTTTATTTTGGCACTATTTCACCCCTCGTTAGAATGTAGTTTATTTTGTTTTAAAAAATATTGCAATAAAATTTTAATCTTACCCTGTCAACCAGGATAAAAAAATGTAATAGTGAAAAAAATAATCAAAGATTTTCTTTTTCATTTTTCAACAGAATATTGTCATATCGATAAAAGTATATTGATTTGAATTGTATTATTTTATGTTCATAATAATATTATTTTTTTTACAAATACTTGAAATAGATATTTACTTCTGATAGAACTGCACGGTTGAAATATTATTGGTAATTTCCAATCACTGCTAAACTTATAATTTTATGTTTTATACATTACAGATGGATGTACTGAAAAACAATGTATTGATATCTCTAACACTTTGAATATATTAAATCACTGTGATAAGCCTATTATGTTAATATTATTTTAAAAGAAAAGATTCTCACATTTTGTTCAATCGATAAAACTAGTTGTTTATCACTGTCATTCAATTAAGCACTTTAAAATCAAATACTTCCCGCGTCGTTGCTAATGTCTATACTCGAATCACTTGACACTTCCTTTATTTTTCAAACATTTTGAGACATGCCGTCGGTGGCGCTAGTTGTCTGCTGTTGTGTCATATTCATAGCCAACGGGTGAGGGACATTATCACCGGTAACCGAATAATTGTGCGCAATGTCTCCAGGGGTAACTACCGGGTTTTCCTGAGGCATCAAAAGCCTATGAGGAAACCCGAAGAGTTGAGATCACTGGAGTCTTGGCCAGTAGTTTGACGCGAGGTCAGGTCCTTGAGAAGGTATTTGTACAGGAACGGAAACTCCAGCTGATATCACACCTATTAAAAAAAACGATTTATAAAGTTAATAAGATACAAATCTCAAATCTTTCACTAGGAACGTATTGATTGCTCTACATATATACCTTAAGAAGGTTGATTCTTTTTTCGTCATTGGAATCAAATGTACCTACAAGTATTTCCAGTCAAATGAATACTTTCAATTGTGGCGTAAAGAAAGTAGATAGTGAGTATGTATACAAATTTAGACGAAACACAGATTTACGATTGTTTTTCATCGAGTAATAAAAAAAAACATAATGGCGGTTGAGGCGGCCATTATTTTTATTCGAATGTTTGAAATCCTTTTCCGCGCGGGCGCCCACATTCTGGCGCCACGCAGATTTTCTCGCCTTTTCAGTTATGCTATGTATCTATGTATTTACTATTTAGCTATGGCTTTTTACTCAGTCTCTATCTTGTTTTGTTTTAATACAGTTATACGAGTATTTCATCTCCATGTTGCATGTTGTTAAATTAATTAAAAACTTACATACAACTACCAAGTATGATCATATCATAACTATATTATAATAATGATTTAATTAGAAGAAAGTGTTCGTAGTACTTGGGAATACTCTACCTTCATCGTTTAAAGTTTCGAGTTTGAACTCTTTCATTCAACATTGTAGATATTGTTTGCAAGTATCGAATTGATTGAACATTAATTAATTTTTAGTATTTTGTACATTAAGTATTTTTATGTCAAAAAATATTCATACGGACTTTAGAAACATGTGGAATATTACGACAATGTTTGAATATCTTTAAAAAAAGATTTGTAAGTCTAGTATATTTCTTCTGATGATATTTTGGAAATATTTGGTAATGGTATACTACACAATATTCTAATATTGCTATATATATATATACTCGTAAATAGACAAAACTTTAGCAACATCAATAAGAATTTCGTTCGTATTTACTGCTTAATTAATATAAGAAATGACTAAATAATCATCTATTAACGGTTACAAGAACACACCAAAAACAGTTTGTAGTCATCCCAAAATATCGTTGACAAAAATATATCGGATCAATAAAAAAAGCTTGCTTTAATATTTTACCCGCAACTGACAATCACATTATTTTATTCAACCGAATCTACCCACAGAAAGCTTCGATTTATTATTATATCGTTGAAATTCGGTTACGGCCCGCGCAAGGAAGGCTTGAAAAATATATTCCCCGCATTGTGTACGTGGCACACATATAAAACATTTTACATGGCAAATGGGAAATGTCAGTTTCAGCTGTACCTATTCCTCGCCGCCATGCCGCTTCCGGTTGCCGCCTGGCGGGAATTGAAAAACGAAAAAAGAACTTCCTGTTGTGTGGCGCGTTGACCGGGAACAATCTCATTTTGCTGGCTGCGTGAGTACCGAGCACGGATGGCCATATAAATAAATGCGGGATGGCATAGAAATAAAACCTCCATAGAATTAATTTCGCAACCTGTTTATGCTTTTGTGGGAGATATACATGCGTTCACATAATTATGATCATTGATTTCCTAAAATTTTATTTTAGTTAAATATACCATGAATGCTTTAATCGTTTTAAAAATAAAATATAATTAGAGAAAATATAAATAAAATATGTCACTGAAAAGGCTTCAACCGATCATTCGCGTTTATGAATATTAATAAATGTTGTAATATAAGTAAAACTAATTGAAATTTAATATATATATTAACATGATATTATTTATATTAACGTTAATTAACAATATTCTTATTTCACTGATGGAAGAAAATTTCCATGAGTTCCTTTTATGCAATACAGTACTTGCAAAATTTTATTCGCAATATGAGTTTTTATTTAGGTTTTATAATTTTGTTCAATTACTTCGATAAAATGAAATTTCAGTATATCGAAATCTTTTTTATGACCACACGAAATTTGCTACAACGGAACTTAATTTGTATATTTATTTTTATATTTCATTTGAATAGAAGCTAGAACATGAAACCAAATGATTAAATAGTAAAACTATTTACTTGTAAAAACATATTTAAAACAATCGTCTTGCTTTGAAAACCCATATGCTTCTTTGCAAATATTTAATAATAACCATTTAAAACTATCTAATATACAGTCGAAGTCGTTTAGCGAAGCAACGTTTAAAGTGGAACGATATCGGTACTGATAAAATAAAATATTTAGATGTATATTAAATTGGTGAAATTAATCAAATGATAGACCATATCGAACAATCTATAGATTAAACAATGGTTAAGAATGGTGAATGAAAATAATAATAGAAATTTTTATTTAAAAATAGTTACATTTTTTTACTTTCTTCATTGTTTTGTGTATGTTATTCGATACATTTACTGTACGTATTTTATTTTAAGCGTTGATTTAATGCGTACTCGATGTGATGGGTCACTTTATAATTTCTAGTTTCATTTTAGGAGATCAAAAACATTGGTGCTTTTTTAACAGGAAATTCTAGCAATTTGAAAAAATAATTCCGTTTTTATGGTTTCATTTAACTTTTTTTTATAGAACAATATAAACACATGACATTATTTGTTGTATAATACTTTCTGTGACACCCTGTTTTCACGTAGGACTAGTCTTCTGTTTTAACATGTTATATTTTCCCCCGTCCCTGAGTATGAATTATATCTCCGACTGCCGACAGTGGACTTTTTTTTTTGAACATTATTTCGGATTTCCTCGGTAGCAAAGAATGAATAATTTCCATAATTTTAATGGAATATGTATAAGAGAAAAGTATGGGGGATTTACATACGTACATATTTAATTTAAGTACAAGCGGAGCGAATAATATTACCATTTTAGGGCTTGCGGTATGGAAAAATAAAACTTTTCGAAAATGTTAACCCGTACATATTAAAACTTTTCATCGCTCTATTTTTATGAAAAGTAGCCCATCTCACAGTATTTATTTTTAAGTATTATGCTAAACTTTTATAATATGCATCCAGGGGTTGGGTTTTAGTGCCACATTTTTAACAGTTTCAAAGGATTAACGTGCGATTGCTAAGTATAATTTTACGAAATCATACATTTTTGTTTTTAAAACAAATCGAATGTCTATGTATGTAAAGGTTTTTACAAATTGATGTAATGTTTTTTTTCTCTTAAAAAACCACCCGCTGTAAAATAAAATGATCGTTTTACGTATATTGTAAAATTTCTCTCTAATAAGCATCAAATTCAAATTAACGGTATTTAAAAAATGATTCAAATACATAGTTTTTTGGTTTTAACTTTCGTGGGCCATAGGTTATCGAACGCTGGATTAATCAATGAATTTATCATAGTATAACATATATCAACGGAAAGAAGAGTGTGCAGCAAGTTTCAATTCCATTACTGAATTATACTGCTTGCATATTCGTCTATGGGTGTTTCATATGCAATATTTATTATTCTGATAATTAAAAAAACGTTTCAAAATATAGTAAGACCTCATTTAGAGCTCAATATGCATTCCTGGATGATAAAGTGTTAAACGAAGCAATGTTAATCGAGGTAATTTTAACACATAGTAAATAGGAAAACCTACAGTAAATTGCCACTATTTAGTGTTTGAAAATATTATCCTACAAATAAATAAAATGCCGCGATAATTTGAATCAGGGTAAATTTTGAGCTATTTTTAAGCTTTGAGCAGAATCAGCATTAATCGAAGAAGTGCTAAACGAAATCTTGCAGTACGTATACTTTATAAACTGCTGAAATATTCTACAAAATACAAATAATTTGACGAATTTATATGAATTTAATAAAGATTATGATGTTTTATTTGCTTATATATTTTCTATAACAATTTTTAAACACCAAATAATATCACTGTTTATTATAGTCGTATGTAAATTTACAACAAAATACATTTGAATATCAATGACGCTATTATCTTTGACAATATTTCCAACTGAGTTTCAAATATTTTAATAAAGAAATCAATTTTTTTAATATTGTATTCGAAAAATATGTAAAACCGTGTTTTTATTTCAACATAAACTTTATTTACATAACAAAGATAAACTTTATTTTAAGCGTGTATGAAACTAAAATATACGAAAGTTATTGTAGTATCTCTAATTTTAAATATGTTCCTGCTGTCCGAAATTCTCATTATTTATAAAAAAAATACATATTTATTTACAATCAATAATCAAGAACCATAACATAATACTCAAAGCTGGATTTCTGTAATTCGATTCTGTTTCCAACTAGCCACAGTATAGAGAGGCTCTAGCGTTTTTACTAATAAATTATTTCATGATCCAGTTACAGTTTGTTCAACTACCTTGACAAATCATAAAACTTTATTATATCAATAAGTATGTATATGTCTTACCCGTGCCTCCAGACGAAGCGCCCCCCGCTCCATACGCGGGGTGCGGATTGAGGGGTTGTTGATGCGCTGCGGTTGGACCACAACCTGACCGTGGACCATAGCCGCTGAGCGGATGAAGACCGTCGGGGAACATGTAGGGATAGCCGCTTTCTCTTTGTTGCAAACAACTAGAACTAAGGCCTCCAGACATGGAACTGTAAAAAATACATTTTATCATATTAGTAATTATAAGAAACTATCTTTAACCCGTACACCATTAAGGGATACATCAGTATGTTATCTTCTCACTCACTAATTACGCCATGGATACACCGTTTCACAATATATTTTCTCTTCAAGTCACATTATTTCTTTCATATTACACAAAGGATTTGTCTTGTATATACCAAGAAAACGAGAAAATTATTTTAAGTTTTCATAGAAAATTAGAATTTTATTTAAAAATCAACAAAATATTACTGCAGTAATGTATTGTGAAATTTGTTTGATACTATAAAAATAAAACTTAATTATAAAAACTTAAAATTGAATAAAAATAAATTTGAATATTAAATCATATTTTTACACCCCAGACTGTTGAAATATTAGCATAGTCAAAAAACTTTATATTACGGGTATTTGTAAGGGAATATTAAGTCATTTCTTGTGGCGTTTGTCTACCATAAATCACCTTAGTTAAGTCGAGTTTTTTTATTTCTTTTGTACATAAAAACTGTCACAGACAATGATCATATTCTTATCAATACTCTTTAGAGGTTTAATCAGGGTTGGGTACTTTTTTCATATTGGAATTTCGGATATATTAATTTATAATCAAAATGTAAAAAAATTACAATATTTTCATCTCAAATTAAATTTTTGAGAGTGAGTCATGTTTGTAAGTACACTGAAGCCACTTTTATACGGAACTTTTTACACTGTTTCGAAATAATACGGTGCAAGAAGTAGAACTAATTGTTTTTTTATATTGACATGTTTAAAAAGAATTTAAAAAAATGTATTGAAAACCAGTGAAATAACAACAAAAATAAAAACACCAGGTTTTCATGTCATTCAAGATAATCTCAATTTTTTATGTGTTCGAGTACTTTTTTACAGGGGTTTTTTGCACAGTAGTCTCTAAAATGTATCCGCCGTATAAAAAAGAGACCTGAGTGTATTATGTTAACTGTTTCACCATTTGAAACAATATATATTTTTCTGTCATATTATTAATACAACTTATTAATTTCATTCTCTGTATATTTTCGGCAAGTTACACAAGTCATAAATAAAAACGAGCGAATTGTCAAAAGCAATATGAAATAAATATTTTTAATAGCGGAAGTAAAATTAACGTCGTTTTTAATATGAAATAAATTCAGAAAAGAACCGACGAAAGCAGTTAAAAGGAAATAGAACGCCGTAAAAGCGAATACGAACAATGCTCGCAAATTTACTATAGATGACAAATAATAACAGAGAAGACCACGGATTCGTTCACTGATGCCAATTAGTAAATTATTTTGAAGGCAAAAATATTAATCAAAGAGATATTGTCATCAGATAACTTTAATACCTTACAGTATTTTAATAATACAACATTCAGATATTGACAAAAATATTCGTAGGAATTACTTGTAAATAAAAAAGAACGCATCAATTGCCTCGCTATTTTTCATATACTTAAATATGGTTTTCATAATGCTAACATTGAATTTAAAAACACATATACGAGTGTGGTATCTATGGTTGTTGCATCATTAACGATATCAGAGTTTGAAGAAAATTATAATTATGGTAAAAAATGTAAACTTTAGCAGCAATTTTTATCACTTCTTTTTTCAAAAGTACTACAAAAGACATACGAGTAAGATCAGAACACAAGTATATTAAAAAATATTTAGATTACACGTACGATTACTTGACGTGTATATTATATTATGCATATTTGCGCAACAAATATTTATAATTTAATACTAATATTTTTTAAATTCAGTATTATTTCACTAATAATATAAACATATATATTTAATTATTTCAGTACCAAAACGGAGCATATGAATTAAAATGCAAAGGTTATCCAGGCAGATTTGCTTGTTAATTATGAACTCCAAATTTGGTCCACGTCCTGGTTTTAAGTGCACATGAAAAAATCTATGCAAATTCTGTCAACTATAAGATTTGTACCTACAACTCTCAAATTGTTAGTTGGATACAAAGCTCGCTTATTTATGAAGGCAGTAAAAATATGAATTATAAATAATTTTTTATACAATACACATATTTAAAAACTTTTTCTTGATATATTATCATCTACAAACTCTATGCTTGAAAATGGGTAGGCGGATTGGGTGAATGTAGCGACTCTTGGTCACCCTTACGAAGACGTCGATAATTGTTTTAGTATAAAATTACGCAAATTTCTTAGTTTTCTTGCACATAAATGTCTACAGAAATCATATTTTTTATGAATATTAGATTGACCTCATGCTTATTTTTTTAATATGCAATGTATGAAGAATATCGTGAAATTAAATCAGTTACTCGTATGTACTTCATTTACTGATCTATAGTGTGTTGTTACGATGTATTGAATTTTATTTTATTATGATTTTGTCATTTAAAAATATGTATGTACCAATAATAATAAAAATACTCCTTCTATACTATGCGTCTCTCTTTCATTCTAATATCTCTACAGAAGCTATTCCCCTATTGTCTACGGTCGTCCGCCTCTTTCCTTGCGTTTCTTTTTTCTCAGGTAAGTAAAACAACTTCCTCCCGTTTTCCGGGCCATTAGTCAATTATTTAATTAATCTTGCCATAGTCTCGGGCCTTTCGGGCGCGAGGGAGCATTCAGAGGTTGTTATTCTCGACGACTCAACGATCGATTCTATCAAATTCCGTGTCGATTTTATTTCCATTTGCCTTCGGTGATTGAAAAGTCGTAGCCGCCTACTTATATTGCTTATATTCAATCTATTACGATTTACAAAGCCGTAAAATCGTTTTGTTTAATTTTATTACTGTTAAATGGCGTTTAATTTGTTGTTTTTTGTTACAAATTACTCAAAATTCAACAAAACTCGATAGCGGTTTTATTTGAATTTATTTTTAATATTCAAAGTGATTGACACCATTTATTCAGCTAATCAATGTAATAGTTATTTATAAAAACTGAGAGTTTGAAATATTATTTAAAAAAAAATGTTATTAGAAAAGATTTCATCTATCGTCATCTAATTACTATTTAGCCGGATGTATTTGATATTATTAGTAACTTAGTTGTAATTTATTACTTGGAACCGTATAACATAACCTTGCCCATTCCGATCTACCAGTAGATTTCCCTGTGATTAACGGTGAATAGAAAATTAAAAGTATTGATAGCTTTCGATGTCGATGTTGAGATAGATATCCCACGATAAATAACGGGATGGTAGCACTTAACAAGGAGAGCTCACTATCCGAATGGGATATGCTGGAGCAACCTTGAACTCCATGCAAAAAGTCCAAGACCCATAAGTCAAAACCAAATGACATCTACTCAATCCTTGCATACTGACAGTAATGTTTTATAGTAGCAAACCATGATACCTTACAAAGCCTCAAAATAACCGCTCTCTGAGATTTGAAAATAGGTGCCTGCTGTGAATTCTAGAGATATGGTGAGACTATACGTAACAACAGACCGTGCAGCCTTTTGTACCATGTAACTAATTCTTTGGTTAAGGGACGTGAAATAGTTGAAAAAAATATATATAATAGATGAAGCTGTAGATATGAATATAGGTAGTGTTATATAAAAAAGGAGTTTTTCAAATGTGTAAATATTGTACTTGAGAACTCTACCTTCAGCCTCTCCATTTAATAAATTCTACAAATCTTAATAAGAAAATATTAAATTCCATGTTGATTATTTTGTTGATATTTTTCATAATAATTAACGCAACTGTATAAACTTTTTTTCCATTTTAATCATATTCACTCCGAAACAAAACACATACATTGATTTAATGTGAAGATTGTTTTAATAGTTTTTCTTTTGTTTTTTACGAGTGATAATAGTCAGTTATTAATTCAACCAATTTGGGGAATGAATACAACCTGTACAATTTTTGCCAGCTACGTAAAACTCGCGAGTCGGATGCACTGCACTATCCACTCATCAACGAGGGCGGCTATTTATAAACTGGGGCATCTTATTTTTTGAGAAATGTGTTGAATATCGAAGAATACCTACGTACATATGGTTACTACAAATTTTAATTCATAACAATAAGGGTTATAAAATTACTGTATTATTTTTTTTTGATAATTTTAGTCATTGAATGTAAAATACTTTATTAGAAAATTTTATGTGGCGTTCGCTAGAATAGTTTTTTTTTTTATATTTTGCGATACATTATCAAACCTTCTTGTAAAGTTACATTACTTGCCTCAAACAAATGTGGGCGAAATGAAAATTTTCAGAAAGTGAAAACTGACTTGCCGGCCGTAGTTTGTTGACCAATGGTATATATAGCATATTATAAATTTAGGATATACAGTGACAATGAAGGTGATGTTTTAAATTTTTTTACACATTTTTGTTGTTTTAAGGTTATATATATATGTTCGTGAAAAGATAGAACAATAAATTAATATTGGCTAGTAATTGTTCAAATATTAAATTTGAAGATTATACAATAAAACATAATACAAAACATTTAATTTATTT
This sequence comes from Rhyacophila sp. 25_7, assembly GCA_036584705.1. Lineage (NCBI taxonomy): Eukaryota > Metazoa > Arthropoda > Insecta > Trichoptera > Rhyacophilidae > Rhyacophila > Rhyacophila sp. 25_7. The sequence goes on along the minus strand of JAPMAE010000349.1, from coordinate 3,714 downwards.
GAGTATAGCTTTGTAATATGTAAGGTACTATTACGAAACCAAAAAATATATTCGTGGGAACTTATATCGTAAAAAAATATTATTTAAATTGCGGTAATTTTATTTTTCTATAAAGACAGCGTAACGTTATGGTTTTTATCATTCATTATTTAATTTTGTCATTAAAAACTGTATGCAACAATATTTAATCATTGAATGAAGGCATTATTCGCAAACACGGTTACTTTCCTTATAACTTAACACATTATCTTTCGATATAAATTGATATAAAAAAACCCACACTCTTTAAATCTGTACTGTGCTTGGCCACATACTAAATTTATTATTTTTAAAGTCTAGTATTATTTTAGATTCTATAAAAAAATCGTAATTTTGTTGCAAAATATGGTTTTAGAAAGAAACCATATTTTAAAATATCATCATATAAATATAAGTGTTTTTGTATGCAGCCCAGTGGTTAATAAATTGATGGTTAATGATTTTGTTGAAAATACATTAAAGAGTGATTTAAATTCTGATATATTAAATTTGTGTGTTATATATTAATAAGTATAGTTATTTTTCTATTTGAATGTGGTCCATGAACAGTACTGGATTAACCCATAATCAAAGTAAGGACGTGCTTAGACATCAAAGAAAAGGGGGTTACCACATAATTTTTTAATAGCCGAATTTACCGTTAAAATTATTAAATGAATGAATAAATTTCGTTTATAAAACGTTCTCTCTTGTGTCACCATATTTATACTGCAGACCAATGTACACTATGCTCGCAGATTGGGAGCTATACAGATTTTTAACAAGTCTAGATAAGAAGGCATCAAAATTCGTTAGTGCTTAGGGCATCTAAACGGCGCTGCTCATGAACATGGTAAAAATAACCCTAATATCAAAACTTCCATATGCTGTGGACATTTATTTACATACTACTTTTTATAGCTTATAAAATTTAAAATACACCAAGGATAAAATAATGTCACGTATTGCATATACTAGTTGTCTTATATACTCGTAATATAGGGAATTATACAAACCTGTAAGAATCGGCCATCGTTGCAATGGGCTGCGGTATGGACGGGTACATGGAGTTGAATCCCGCGTTGAGGTTGAGTCTAGCCGCGGCGGCCGCTGCGGAGGGCGGGGGCGCCGGGGGGCTAGCACCGTTCCCTCCTCCGCCGCCACTGACGACGCCCCCACCTCCGCCTGCACCCGGACCAGAGTGGTCGCCGCGACGCTGCGTCCGGAGCTTCTCCTCACGTCTCCATTTGGCGCGTCGGTTGCTGAACCAGACCTGAGGGATAGAAAATAGATGGTTAGATCGTATTCAATAATGTAATTGACTTCTATACATATCTTCCACATATTCATGTATCTTTTTCATTTTGTTAATAATTCCTACTATAATTTTACTGTATAATATTTAAACAAGACTTTTTAATACAATATCTTGAACTCTTATTTGGCCGCAATTTTTTTACACTAGACTGTAATGGTTTACTACATAAAAAATGACATCATTATATAATTTATACATTCACAATTGACAATAAGCACATAAAAAAGCTATCATAGACTCTAAGGCAAATGTTCTAAAATTTATATTTTGTCAAATGTTTTATAAAGTTTTTTTAAAGCCAAAATCATTAATAATAGTTTAATTTCAGTACAGCGAACTTTGCAAGAACGTGAAAAATATTCAGTTTTATTAAATATCGTCGGTATACTGGCAAAAGGCGTTAAATAAAAAAAATAATGTTTTCACTTAAAACGCAGTTTGGTTAATTTTTGAACGCTCTATCATCTGGTAAAACATGCTTAGCCATTCTCTTGTACTCCTTCTATAATATTAAAATATTACTACCTATTATGTTGATATTGAATATTGTATTACTGGCAAAACACATTAAACTGGCTAAGGATTATTTGGCTGATCAGATTAAGTATTTCTAGGTATATTAAAATTCTAAAAAAAAACCTAAAAAAGACTTACAGTTCTAGTTGCTCTAAAATATTATTATTAAATGTACAAGTATGTAAGAGACTCAAGCAAAAATCAATTTTCACAAAACAGTGTTTTTGACTTAACGCCTTTTGCCACTGTACCGATTAGATATGTTTATTTTTAGTGTATTTTGAAAAATAATATCCATATAACCTAGTATTAAATATAATAAATACTACTACAATAAACATTTATAATCAAACATGGCTTACTTTTGTCTCTGCAGTGGATCAGCTTTTCTCTTAATCAATTATTGTCTAGTTTATTATTATAGAAATACATCAAAAAAATATTGATATGATTTCCATTTAAAATATATTTTTCAATATTTTTCAGATATAATATACATATATTACCAGAAGTGAAGATCCCTTTTTACTGTGGAAGGCCTCATGTACTTATTTTTAATCCAATAAGGTGAGTATTGAATTGATATTTCATATGTACCTTAATACTTTCATTAATAAATATTTCGATAAAAATAGCAAGTCGTTATATTTTTACTTAAAAAATAAATTATAAAGAAGGTTTCTACAGTTCTATGATTTGGCTATAAGACCGCACTAGATGTAAAAAGATCACATGTTTCCCATTATTTGATACTCGTATATACCTAAAGCTTTTTTCAATGCAGATTTAAGCAAAGCCACAAAATAATTGTAAGCTTTATTTTTGTAATTACATATTATATGCAGTGTGTATTATTTATAATTAAATATGTTTATTGTATTCCTTAAACGTTTATGATTTAAGTTATGCCATGTATTAGCAATATTGTGTTTTAAAAAAGGAAAATGTTTATGCCAGATTAATATGAAGGTTTGCATTATGTATGAAATTTCTTACGTGCGGGTAGAATAATTTTTCCTTTACTGGCCGTGAAACTGAAAAATGTAACACGGCAAAGAAAAGCGATTTGTAACATGAATATGGTAATTCGGGCAGAGCGTGCACGTCACTAGGTATGGCGGGAAAATAAATTACACCTTTTTTGTATATTTTCTTTTTTTTTTTGTTCATTTTGTAACAGCATTCTGACAGTTGGCAGAAATGTTTAAGGTACGTCAAAAAAGCTCGGATTTGACAAATGATGGGCTTTTCCTCTGTTATGACGGCAGAGGTAAAAAAGCGTGATGAAATAAAAAACTTATTTTCCGAATTTGGTGGAAGTTTTTTTTCTATTCTAACTCCGAAGGCAAGAAACAGAAGTTATTTTAGAATATGCCTGCTTTTTTAGCCATTTATTAAATGGGTATTATTTATTTATTCTTAACTTGTAGCAAAAGTTTCGATTCTATAATTATTTTATATTATATTCAACAAAAGTAATTTATAAAACGATTCTACAATAAAAAAAATACATAATTTAATAATATTTATACATACATTTGATCAGTACTTTATTATATGTGAAAATAACGTTATGAAATAAAAGTAAATATCGTCCATATATCAAAAAAGTGGCTAAATAATTGTTTTTTCAAAAATCTGCAAAATTTCGTCAATTTATTTGTAAATATTTTTTTAAAAGTTTGTTAAACCACAAAGTAATTTTAAAACTTATATAGGCCGCCCGAAAAAAAACTATAACGTCAATTTTCATAGAAATGTATGTTTATTTCAACAAGAACAATATAGAAAGAAGGTTGGAACAATAATAGAATTAATGTTTTATTGTTGACACTTTTAAAATTTATTATCATATATATATA
>JAPMAE010000345.1:0-20949 GCA_036584705.1 Rhyacophila sp. 25_7 | reverse complement strand
TGGATAGCGCATCCAACTCACAAGCTAAGCGTCTAGCGTTCAAGTTCCGTAACTGGTAAAAAATTCACAAGTTTTTTCATGTGAATTTGAAACCAGGATATATACCAAATCGAATGAGCTAATAATTGACAATAATTTCTTTCTTTTTCTTTTAACCAAATCCGCTCCAAAATAAAGCATATGGATCTCCACATTGTGAAGATTTTTTTGACAGCTTTATTAACGAGTAATAATTGTCAATTATTAGAACAATCGTTTTGGGTTCATGTTCTGACTGTAATATAAATTAATAACCATTTGATTTTTTTGTAACTAGTAAGCGGGGGGCTTGCTAAGCATACGCGCTATCTTCTAACCACTAACCTAACGAGAGCGACGACAATTATTACTCGTAGAAAAATCTGTGATAATAGTCTTCATAAAGTGAAGTTCATACGCTTTGTTTTGGAGCAGATACGGTTAAAAGAAAAAAACAGAATATTATAAAAACTTTATTGTAGATTTTTTAATTAAGAAGTTTGAGTTTAAGATAATGTCTCAATTAAAATCAATATATTTCTATATTTTATTTTTCTATATATATTATTTTCAATAAATGTAAACAGTTAAAAATGTAAAATAAAAGAGTGTGGAATTTGGATATACTCAGTTAAAATTAGTTCTTATTCTGGTAAGTCGAGATTTGTCTATTTCACTTAGAAATTTAATCATTTGACTAGTTTGTCGTAGAAAAACATTCAGAAACGCTGTAACAGAATATGAACGGCAAACGTGTTTATAAATTAGCGCTCTTTGCCATCTCACGAGGTAAAAAGATCAAGATAGCGCAGACTTGTGGTACCGAGGAAGGACCCGCGTGATATTTTCCTTACAAATAGATACGACGTACACCTTATAACAAGATAAAGAATAAAAGTCTGCATAACAAAAGAAACTTATGTGAGAGGCAGAATAAACATACTATCATTGGGCTAGGATCATTTTTCTATCTCTCTCATATCTATTTAGCTTTAGATTTTTTAGAGTAAAAATAACAACACGATTAAGCATATTGACCCTCTTTATATAAAAATGTTTAACTCTCAGATTTTTGAAAAGTACTTTAATTTGAGAAGCATAATGGACACAACTAAATACACGTTCTATCAAAATGAATTAAGCCAAAAATGATGAATTATTATCAAAATTCAGTTTTTGTATTTTTAAAAAAGAACGACTTACTAAGTTTATATGGAGAGAAAAAAAGCATTAAACATCAATTTTAATTATTTTTCTTTTAACCTTATTTAATTGTCAGATCAAGAAAATGAAACACTAATTTATTGGTCATCCTGCACTAAAGTGTGTGTCAATGTGACTTCATAAAAAAATATTTTTGTGCCTCCTGAAAAATTTGAGTGATGGTTAATTTTTTTTGCCATATTTAAACAGTCTACTAAGGATACTTAAAATATTATTGAAAAATTGTACAACAAATTATTAATACAGTAGTTTATTGTAATCCACGTTTTCAATGTGTTTTAAAAAAATTTAATCATAGTCACATTAACACAAATTTGAAGTGCATAATGACTAATAAATTGGTGTTTTATGTCTCTGGTCTGATAAATAAGAACGTTATTAAATAAAAATCATTCAAATTGACGGTTAATGCTTTTTTTTCTTTCCACACAAACTTCATAGATCGTTCATTTTTCAAAATGTAAAGCTGAATTTTGATAATAATTCGTCGTTTTTAGCGTAATTTCTTTTGACAGAATATGTATTTAGTTGTGCACATTGTGATTCTCAATTAAAAGTAATCTTCAAAAAACTGAGCATTATGCCCTTTTGTCTAAACTGATTCGATATAATTGCTTAATTTACCACCATATATGCACTACATTTTCACACTTTTTATGGCAAAGACCATAAAAAAAACAACGATAAAAGATTCTGTAAAGAAGTTCTAAGAGTCTCCAGGTAAAAGCTTTTCAAGACTTTAGTGTAAGCGTACTAGAGTATACACACAAACACAAATATTCTAATAAATATCTACCACTTCTCGTAGATATAATTACGCACAGTCACCTGCCTGATATTAGCGTTTTTAATAAATGTGATTTCTATAATTATGATATTAAGTAAATATTTTAATATACTTTCGCATAATAGCAAACCTCACCATTTAAATTTTTGTTTTTTCATAACATAAAACATTTTATACTTACTAGAATTCTTAGGAAGCGTCAATCACTACAGGAAACAGTTTTATGAAAATGTTGGAAATGTTTTTTTTATATCTTCATTAAATATGACGTAGAAGCTTAATACTTTTTGTAGAATACAAATAAAAAGTTTGTAGTATTTCAGATTTAAGGAAGTTTGTCTCTTGAGGATTCGGCTTTTGGGACTTCTTGCTTTAGGATATTGTCTAATACCATTCTCTTGTTTTTATTTTAATAATTTACCATACAGACTATATTTATTTGACTTGAAGAGAACAAATTCGAGTATTATCATAGTGTTGTCTAATTTATTGTTTGAATTTACTATTTATCTATTCTTTAATAATCTACAATAAGTTTTATTTATTTTTAAATTTTGAATGTACTTTAATTTGTAAAATTTTGAGAATAATATGTATATAGTGAAAACATTTTGAATATACTGGAGTCTTTTTTATGATTTTGGTTTTGAACTGCTTGAATTCATGTTCCACATTAAATTCAGCTGAATGGCAGCGTAAATTGAATACATTGAAAATAGTACTACGAATCAAACATTGATAGTTTCGTTTTTAATTAAAATTCCATAATTTACTAAAAATATTATGAAATTTCTTATTTATTATGATATTTATATAAACATCTTTCTTGCTAATGATACAAATTATACTATATGTAACTATTTTAATATGATTCATGCAAAAAAATCAAAAAAAAAACAAAGGTAATTTTTTTTTTCAATGCAAACATCAATGTATTATTATTTTCATACAATATTATTTTCAAATAGTTATTCTGATAAAATACTTAGTATTTTAATAGGCTCAGTGCCAGAAACCAGTTAACTCGCGCAAGTTAAAATGTAGTTTGCTAGACAAATTTTAATATTTTTGATGATTTTAAATATGAAAACAAAAAGATATGACTATATATTTTTTCTTTTAACCAAATCCGCTCAAAAATGAAGCATTTGGATCATCAAAACGTGAAGATTACTTTTGATAATATTTTACGAGTTATGATTGTTATTCAATCGTTTCGGGTTTGTGTCTTGGCTACAATACAAATGAATAAACATTTGAAATTTTTTGCAACCAGCACGGGTCTTGAGCCAGTAAAATTGCTTGCTAGGCGCATGTACTTTCCACTAGTCTATCAATAAAAACATGACAAAGCAACTTTATACTTTTAAAAGAAATATGGAAGTTATATTTTTTGCTTAAAAATGACAACTTGCTGGATTACGGCATTATATCTGTCACAGAAAAGGTTAACGTAATGTATAATAACGTAAGTATTATTGCTGTTTTGCCAATTTAATTATATGCGGTCATACAAAATCGTAGAACATATAATGTTTAGGCAATTTTAGATACAGTGTTTTGCTGAAAGTATCTACTTCATGAAATAGATCAATATAGTACATACTGTATTTTATGTAGACATTAAAGGTTACATCGTGATTATAACCGGAAATAGGCTCGACTTATGGAATACAATATTATCGTGTAATGCTAACGTATAAATTAGTGTCGCGTTTATCCAACAGTTTCATAGCTTCAAAGATTGCGGATAACGCTTGCGTCGTAGAAAACCACTATAAGTACATGCTTACCCGTGTTTATCGCATCATATCTTAACAACATCTGCAATAACCTAACAGCCGTTGGATCTCCCAACTTGTTCCTGACTTTAACTATTAACAATAGTTAAATATATTAGCTCAGATATGTTAGTTACCCATTTACAAGAATAAATGACTAAAATGTTTAATATAATATCGACCGTGTTTTGGTAAAAGGTTTCTATTTTACAGGATGCACAAAAAATGTGTTTTAATGATCTTTAGTCAAAGTTACATTAACACAAATTTGAAGTTTGTGATGATAAATAAATTGGTATTTTATTTTCCTGATCTGATTATTTTAAAATATATTCAAATAAAATCATTAAAATTCAAAGTCAATGCTTTTTTCCTTTCCACTCAAACTTAGTAGGTTGTTTTTTTTTCAAACTCTATTACAAAATAATATTTTTTTCTGTCAGAGAACTTTTGATATTTTTCCTCGTTAATAAATTCATTATAAAAATGTACGAATATGAAAAAAATATCTTATTACCTAATAATATCGTTATAAAATTTGTCTCAAACGTTTTAGGCACATTTTTTATTACATAATACGACATGGTCGTGTTGATATCTGACGTCAGAGCGTAATATCGCCCATGGCTTTGGCTTATTTATTGCCATTATTTCCCGTCCAAGTTTTACATAAACAAGATTTTTTTCCATTGTCACATTTTGAACTGTCGGGCGAATAATATATTTATTGCTTCCGACGTTATGAAGTAATATCGTGTGAAACGGATGCTACATAAAAGCAAATTGAGAAAAAGCGGCGGTGACCAATCGTTAAGTGCTTTTCCATTCTCGAGAGCTCTTTAAATATGAGCTTTTATTTTTATTGCAACATAAATTTTGCTGAGCTTCTATTATCATAGAAAATTCAGACTAACTTATTATTAAAAATATTATTATTTCTCTTCGTGTATCTTATAAGAAAATATATGGATATTGTTTATTTTTCAACTTTTATGCTACTTTAAAATAATATTTGAAACAATATATATATAATACCATTTTTAAGCAATAACTCAGTTTTTTACTTACTTTTATAAAACATATGTTTATGTTTAACAAACAAAACTTATTTAATGAAAAAAACGTTAAGCTATGTATTACTTTTTTACCAAAAATGCTTAAAAAGTACATGCAAATCAACGCGTTTGAAAAGAGTTAGATAGCTTTTAAGCTCATTAGAATTAAAAAGGTTATATTTATCCATATATTGCGCAAACATTTTAAAATTTAAATTTTCATTTTTTTTTTTTTGGATTCACAGCTTGCCTGTGGCATCAATAATTCTGCGTGGGTATAAAATTTTGAGTTTAAAATAGAAGCAATAAAAGATCATAATCACATAGTAGTTCAAAAATAAGATACTCATTTGACCTATTATAGAAGACCAAAGATTTTGCATTCATACATTTTTTTTCTGATACAATTAATATTGTACGTACATAAAGATTGATAAACAAAGAGACAAGCAAACTATGTGCAATAAAAATATAGTTTTTAAAATGGTATTTGATCGAACTCTGGAAAGCTTTTGCGCTCTAAATTGCTCCAATACGGTATATATCATCACAAGAGATGCTGAAAAATATGTGTTAATGACAAGAGGGAGTTATCTAAAAGTGTAAAGGTACCTGTAGAGGTCGGGTAGTCGGTCATTAAGTTAAATAGATAAAAATACTAAATTAAAAATCTGCAACTATATTATATACTTTTTTATTTTAAGATATTTGAATATTACAAATAGTTTCTTAAATGAACAAGATCATATGTAATTGTCTTTACTGTAAATATTTGGTGAAAATCTCTCATATGTAAATTCAATCAGTTTTTTTTATTTAATGAAGTTTATTAATTCTATAAATTTGGTATATAATTACTTCTTGTAAAATTTTATATATCCGTTATATATACTCGTATTTTAAAACTCTTAGTTTCATTTTTGATTTTTTATAATTATACAAATATTCATTCATATTACTTAAATTTATTTTTCAATCAACAAAACATTTTACATATAATTATTCATAATTCAAAATATAATATTCCACGTTAATATGAAAACATTCAAAGGATATTTCTATGCCAAAGATACACATCTCTTTTAGATTATTCACAATCTGACAATATGATATGACCTGATTATTATGATCTCATATAAAAAATATAAGGAGGTAATATTTTTCCTAGTTTATTTAATACTTATTATATACAAGCTCGTTTTAAAAAAAAACTATTAAGTATAAATAAAAACATTACGTTTATGATTGGTAAAAAGCACCAAGTATATACCCTGAAAATTAGCCTTTCAAGTTAAACAGGTACTTTTAATGCGACAAGTATCACACATAAATGATATTTTGGTATTGAAAAACTACAGCGTACTTTTATATATAATATTTATTTTCACAAAGGATAAAACAGAAATCGCTTCACGTGAAAGGATTTTGTATTTTAGAAGAACAGCAAAATATACTGACTGTCACATAGTTACCAAAAGATTTGTCGTTTAACTTATTTTATTTGAACTATGAAAAATTCTAAAAAAACAATGGATTTAAAGTTATCGTTTACCAAATATAACCTTCAGCAGAAGAGTGGACAAAACTTTAACTAAAAGAAAATATTTCAAATTATCAACAGATGAATGAATATTTCATTGTTCATTTCTAACCATCTATAAGTCGTTATAATATTATAGTTAAAAAGTGAAAGCAAAAAGTTAAACAGTTATAATTGCCATAAGAGATAAAAATCTGTATTTTAATTAAATAATTTTAATAATCTGATGGTCACCAGTGTTCAATAAAACAGACGATCCTCGAAGAAATTAAATTTTATGACCCGTATTAGTTACACTTCGTGTAACAAAAAAAAAATATGGTTAATGCAAAAAAAAAAATATTACAACTAAAAATTATATAAAACAACTTTACTTTTGTACACCTATTTGGATTTTTATAAAAAAAATCTTACTCGTTATTGTAAAAGAAAAAATGTACCTTATGTAATTATGTTATGTCATGTAATTATAAAATATGATATACCTGTTCTTTTGAGTAAATATATTAAAATGTTATACTATATTGTAGAAAAATTATTCTAATATGTCGTTCTTATAAATACTGTAATCAAGAATTTTTTTTTTAAAGAATTAATACTAAATAAATACTAAAATGTTTCAGTTGCTATTTGTAGTTGAAGTTTTCATTACAGTTATAAATCATGGTACAAAACAAAATTCTTTTGAACTTTAATATGTATAATAAGGGGGGTGGTGTAAAAAATTGGTAACCTACAATGAGACAGTTCTGTAATAATCGCAATTGAAAATTTCTTTTCTATTTAAAAATACATTTAAAAAATAAATTGAGGGTTACGAAGATTACTTTTTAGGTACCTATGGATTAAAAAAAAATTGAATGATAAAGTGTAAAATGATTAATAAATAGGCTAAAAATCGAATAAATTATAATTATACCTAAGTATGGGTTACAAATTTTCTACACCACACCCCTAAAATATTGCCCAATATCATTTCAAAGTAATACCAATCTATTGTAAATGTTTAATTTATTTTGAATTAAACTTTCTTATAGGCAATATTTCATTTGATCAATTTTTTGACATACAGCATATTTTGAGAACCCACCACTGATCCGCCAGTATACGCAATCATGATTATGCGCAATCGCCTTGCAGACAATTGCATGAATTAAATGTGTTTTTTTTTTCACCACAGATATGATTTTAATACCTGTCTATAGTGGAGCCTTACAAAGACCATATAATACTAAGCGATGACTTTATTTTCAAATTATTGTAACATTTTGCAAAATTTTTTTAACATTTTTAATTATTGAACACATTTTGTAAGGTCACATATTCTGGTTTCAAATTCTGGTGCAATAATGCTATCTTTACAGTTTTCCACTATTTTATCGAAACTTAGATACTATGAAATTAGTTATACTGATATGTAATTGTATTTCAAATCATTAAATATACAAAAAAAAATCCTTTAATTTATAATACAAAATTTTGTATATTAAAGTATACTTTAATTCACTCAAGCAAAGAAAAATATAAATGTAAATGCAGTATCTCTCAAGCTAGTTAGATTTTTCAAGAAAACTAGGGAGTCTTGCATTTGGTTGGAACGCATATCTTCTTGTTGAAATTTCTAACTATTATATTATATTGAATAATACGTCCGACATAATCAGTTATCTTAAACATTTCCAGTACAAATATATGTATTTACTCTTAAATAATTACATTCAACCGAATAATGGAAAATCAAAAAGATTTTCTGATAATAATTTGGTTCGCAAACATTGTTATCAGTAGCGTAGTTAGCTTATACTAAACTCATACAAAGCACAAGGGCCCTCGCTGACCGGAAACTTTTTTCATTTGCTTACACTCAATATCCGATTTTTATTGAATACAATGTTTAGAAAATAAAATATGTGAATAGTTGGTATTTAAAATAAATTCATCACCTTTTTATGCTCTAATGTTTGATACGATATAAGATATTACGAAAAAAACTAACTGAGCATCATTTTACGATACTTTCATATTATCTGGAACAAACCCACAAACTTAAATGTTAGTGAAAGATTCCTAAGATTATATGAATTGAATGATCATGTAGTAAGAAGTGATTTAGTAAGCTAAATATTGTAAAAGTCTATAAACAAAACTTAGCTGGAAAATTCAAGCTTAACTGTTTCGGATCGGCAAAGCATTGAACACGAGAATGCATCAAAAATGGAGTTTAAAGAACTTAGTTAAATTTTAAATTTTTAACTTAATAACTTTAAAGCTAACATATTAAGTTAAAAAATTATTTTCTTATAAATTTATTATGTTTATTGTTTTATGTAAGCAACGATAGGTACTTACACATATGAATAATTATTCATATCATTTATTGAAATTAGTAAAATAAGGTTGCCCTTGCGTAAATTTTGTATTAAGCCACTGATTTTCATGATAAAATAACCTTTACTTTCCTTTTAAGTGAATACTTAATAGAATATGTAATATTTAATTGACAATCCTTTTCTATTTATCACACATACAGCAATATAGCACACTGGCTCATTTAGGATCTCGGCCAACTGCACAATCTCTCTCTAACCTTTTTGACATTAATTTTATATCCGGTCATTAACACTTAACCTTTGTGCATCTGTCGTGTAGATTTCTATCTATCTTTTCCATGTATAGTCGACGAAGCCATTACTGTTTGGAGTTATTTCAAGTAACTTTTTTAGAATTATAGATTTATCACACCTTACATTTGACTTAACCATCTGAGTTTTTTCTTTCAGGCTATTAGGTAAATTGCTCAAACAGATGAGCATTAATACAAATTTCATATTCTTGGTAATTTTTTACTAGGCTAAGTTTTTCTTCGAATATCTACTTTTGAATATCTGTATGGTATTTTATTGTTTCTCCATCATACTCTTAGTATCACGCCCATTCAGTAAAAGTAGGTTATACAGTAATTTTGAACTTGAATAGACTCTTCAGCACATTTTTTTCATTTTCTTAATCCACTCGCTAATTTTTTAAAGCAATTGCATATTTGACAATATATTGATAAAATTAAATTAATTATAACTATTACTAAGTTTCCCTAGTTTGACTACTGGATTGCGCATCCACCTAGCAAGTGGGGGTTGTGGATTCAAATTCTATCACTGGTTGCTACTTTTGAAAATCTTTGTTCATCTGTATTGTATCCAAGACATGAACCCGAAATGGTTGAGCTAATAATTAACAATTATTATTTGTAAAAAAATACTGTTAAAAAAATCTTCACACAGTGAGGATTCCATATGCTCCATCTCGAAGCGTATATGGATTTAAACAAATATAATTAGTAAGCTTTTGATTAAATTTGTGTACAAATTTATATAATATAGTGTTTTTTTACAAAAATATATTTTTTGTGGTTAGATTTAGATTTTTTAGGTTTTGGTTGAAAGTTTCCTCTATTATACATCAACTGTGTTTAATCATAAGTGATTAACCAACACATAAAATAAATTACAGGAGTGCCAAAAAAGGTTTTTATGATTTTTGAAAGTCACATTAATACAAACTTAAAGTGCATGATGACCAATAAATCAGTGCTTTATTTTCCTGATCTCATACATAAAAAAGTTATTATTAGAAAATCATTAAAATTGGTGTTTAATGCTTTTTTCATTTCCATACAAACTTAGTAGATTGTTTTTTTTTTTTTAATCTAAAGCCTAATTTTTATAATAATTTGACTTTATTGGTTTAATTCTTTTTGACAGAATGCGTATTTAATTTAATACGAGTATATATTGCAATTCTTAAATAAAAGCACTTTTCAAAAAACTGAGAGTAGAGCCTTTTTACCTAAACAGTATCGATATATATTTTCAATTAAAGAATTTTTGATTATTTTGAAGATAAATCATTGTTATTTAAAATATATTTCAGTTGTCGATAACTGAAACTAAACAAGTATTCTAAACAATATAGTGAAACGTCGCTTGTTTAGCTAAAACTGCCCGAGGGCATCGTGATGTTTCAGGCCAACTACCATAGCATTCATAACACAGTCGCGGAGGCTGACTGGACCGACATCTACGCCGTAGTATTTCTGTGAAAGCTCGCCAAAGCTGCAAAGTGGCCCGTGAGGTGTAGATACTCCTTTGAATAGCGCAGAAGCCTGCAGGCTGCTAAAGTTTAAAGGGGTTGTACGTAGACGTCTTCTTATGAAGTATTATGAAATACGTAATACATCGTACGCATTGTCGTGAAGAACTTGTAGAAGTACTTAGAACTTGATCTCTTGCTTATTTAATGCGCATTCATCTTAATTTGACTTTCAGAGATGATTAAAATAACGAGTATTAACACATGCAACAATATTTTACTTTTCTATCCTTGGTTTTCTATATTCATAACTATCATGATTGATACATTTGCATCTTTATCTTTTCAATGTTTAAACATATTATCTTATTTATTGTATTTATAAGGAACACATAATTAACATTGGAGATAAAAGTATACCAAAATTATATTATATATCACAAATACTATATTCAAAGAAGTTTATTGATCGAGCCTAACAAATCATATAATTCAAAATTAGTTCATAGGACAGCGCAAATAAGCGCTTAAAATTTAACTCACTCATGTGGAAGATATCGAGAGCCGAGACAATTATATTGAACATTGTCATTACCTTCCGTGTTGGCATAACTACTAGTAAGTTAGTTCGACACTTTGGAATGAAAAAACGTGATATTCTCGATTGCTCAGGTAATTATCGGGCATATAGATATTAATATTAGCCAGAATGGTAGAGTTTTCATTGATACCACGCATTACTTGAAAACTTATATGTATACTTTATAAATATGATATAATACTATCTATTTTTTACTTATATTAAATATACTTATTGGTTACAAGTATTGTAAATTAACGAGTATGCTGATGATGATATTATATCGACCTTGTTAAAGTAAAAAGAAATACCCTTCAGTTTTTTGAAAAGTGTTTTTATTTGATAATCACAATGTACACAATGAAATACACGTTCTGTCAAAAAGAATTATGCCGAAAATATCGAACTATTATTGAAATTAAGCTTTAGATTTTGAAAAAATAACGACCTACTAAATTTGCATGGAAACCTCACTTTTAATGATTTTTCTTTAATTACTTTTTTAATTTTCAGACCAGGAAAATGAAACACCAATTTATTGATTATCATGTACTTCAAGTGTGTGTCAATGTGACTTCATTAAAAAACATTTTTTATGCTTTCTGTAAAATTTTAGTGATGGTTCTTCTTTTTTGCCATATTTAAAGTCTACTAAGGATACTTAAAACATAATTGTACAAATAATCATATTCTCTTGACTTTAAATCAATGCAAAAATAACAAATATAATGCCTTGCCTATCGCAATTAAGATTTTTCCATGATATAATATTAAGTTTCAATATTTTTAAATACCTGGGAATACATATTACGGGAAATAGCGCTTCACAGAGAAAGCTCGCTCTCCAAATAGAACTTGCTGAATTAACTTTCAACTGCATACAAAATATCTGTTAAAACCAAATGGCGCTTATACAACGTTTTTATTCTTACAGTACTACTTGATGATAGCAAATCTTGCCACTTTATAAAGTTTCAAAATAATCGCATACTGAAATTTAAAATCAATTACTTTTGACAAACTCTGGAGATGCGGTAATCTGACTATAGGTGAAATGTGATGATATTGGTCTTTTTCTGTTGGATTTAATTAGACCACGTGCTGAGAATGCTTGAATCGTATACCAACCGGGATACCTCTTCTTCAGTTCAACCGGCTATCTTGGGAGACCATTTAATATTATTTACATGCTATATTTAAACAGTTATGGGATGCTAGTATGACATGAAAGAATGCATAATGACTGACCAGTAATATCGACTCATGAAAGCGGTAAGTAGTCTCATATGCTTCAATATTAAATGGCGTATCATAAAGTGAAGAAAATGAAGAAAAATAATGTTCCAAATATTTGTTTTGAAGTATTAGAGAGCTATAACTAAATATCCACCTTTTGTATTGTATCGTTACTAAGTTAATTTTTTCCCCCTGTAATCAAACTTTCCTGATATTTTTAATCAATTTTTTACACACAAAATCACTTACTTAAATCAAGGTATGATATTATTTAATGAGTTTGACGTGCAATACTTTTCCGTTGAATTTTTTTACGGTAATATTTCAAAGTTATTAATGCTGATTTTAAAAATATCACTTCTCTACCATGAATTCTTATTTTAACCTCTACAAGGCCTAAATAACAGATTGGCATATAGACTTGTATAATGTAAAATTTGTTTTGACAATTTTTTATGGAATAATTGTTTGCTTAGGTCAACCAATTTGTTGCATATGTTGGTTTTGAACACATATAAAAAACCTGTAATTTTTTTTCCGGCCACAAAATTTTAACCCATGACCCTCAGCTTATTAGTCGAATGCAGCGTTCACAAAGAAATGTGTCTTCATTCCATTGATTGACTTTTTTATTCAGGCGTTTTGCAAGTCACCCAGGTAAAGAATGCTGTTATTATCTACTTTGCATCATAGGTATGAACATTTTACGACAGGAGCATACAAAAACTTGTGCTCCGCTATGAGAAACGTTTAATTAATGATAAAAATTACGTGGAAAAATACTTTAAGGTGTATGGTTAATAATGCAATAAAAAAAATGTTTATCAATATTTCGTTTTTATTTAATAGTCACAGAAACTTTACTCTCTGAATTGCTCTCGTATTTATTTATCATACATTTTTATTAAATTTTTATTGCGAAGTTTTAGTATAATGAGATATTTTTTATGGTTACTTAAAGTTATACAAGAATTAATAAGTAATCAGCCCATTTTCTTTCATTGATGGTCTATTATTCTATTTTGACTTTATTTAATTTAATTATAGAATTGTAAATATTGTCTGCTTAGCAATAATATGCAAATAAACTTCAAGTTCTAAGTATTATTAGGCAAATATAAGAAAATTTTCAAGTATTGTTTCATGAAAGGCCTTCATAAGATGATAGGATATATTATTATTTTACTGGCAAACAATTCTTTAGTACATAGAAGCTTGTTTAGTGGAGTATGGTATTATGTTGTTTGAATACGCTCCGACTCATACACATATTATAACGTAGGAAGTATTATATAAGTAGACAAAAGCGACACAAAAGAAGCTGTATAACATGAGCCTCCGCTCACGTTTACGTTTTGCGAATTTAATCTAGGAGGCTTTAAACTTCACGCATGGCTTCGAATACTTTACGAGTTTAAAAGCCTTAAAAGCTGCCCCTTCCAATAATAGCGAATTCTTCATTATTGTATTTTCGTGAGCTCATATTACGACATGTGTTTTCTATGACACTTTAAAGAATTTTTATAATTGTCAATTTTATCATATCATTTTAATGCATACTAGCATTTTTGTAAGACCAGCAAGGAGAATAGTATAACTCTGAAGAGCAAAGTATTGTACAGTTTAACAAAAAGAAATTAAAAATGACCATTACAATGGTTTCTAAAATTATTAATATTTGCTCTTAATCTTGATGAGATGTCATTCTATAGCAATATAAAAAAAAAACTACTTAAGGGTCGTCCATAAACCACAGCGTTATTTCTTACATTTTTTTACCCTCCCTTCTCTCCATGTAACACCATATAGACATTAAGCTTCAACCTCCTTCCCTCTTCTTGAAAGTTACATAACTTTCCACATTAATCGATTAAGTGCTAGAAGCGGGTTAACTTGCAAAACTCAAAACGTAGTTTGCTAAAAAAAATAATATTTTGAATGATTTTAAATATAAAAGTCCATAGATATGTCTAAAATATGTTCATTAAAAACAAAGTCATGATAAAAAAAACATTCAATATTCTTTTAAAAAAAATTACTGGCTGTGACATATTGTTTGGTATAGGGATGCAATTCATAATCACCTCCTATTCACTTTTTGACAGGGAAAAGTGTTCATCATTATCTCAAACAATCATTATGTAAACAAATCATAGTTTATTTATAAATATGCATATAAAACTCAGTAATTATTTTTGTTTATTATATTTTTTATAAATATTGGACTCTTTTATTTACATTGTAGTTATGGACTGCGAGAGTGAATAATATATATATAATTTATTTTATAATATATATATTATTATATTATGAAGCATTATATAAATATTTATATGATAAAATGAATATTTATACACCATTCCCTACCAATTAATTATATAGTTTTGCAGGCCTATAAATGAATACTAGTTTCATTTAGAAACAGTGGCGTACCGAATCAAACATCAATTAAACATTAATCTCTACTGAGCTTGAAAAGTATAAATTACAATAATAATTAATAATTAATAATTACTCGTAAGTATGCAACGTTTTGTTTCTTATTTAATATACATCTCCACCATTTATTTTTATATGTTTTAACATTATAGTAAATATTAAGTTTGGTAGGATTTTATTGAATTGAGTTTTTTTAAGTACGCTCAAATAAAAAGACTGCATATAATGGTGTAAATAACTGAAACTATTGGTATATACAAAATGTAGTGATTAAAAACACAGTATATATGCATAAAATGCACAATTTTATTCAAAATAGTCTAGCAATGTTGATACATTGTATTACCTATTATTATTATTTTTGACGATATATCTGCTCTAAGATGGAGCGTATGGAATTTTCTTTGTGTGTAAATTTAGATACATATTGTTGTTTACGATTGATAACTGTTCCAAGTTAAATGTTGGCTCCAAAGTCATTGTTACAAATACAAATTAATAAATATTTGCAGAATAATTGTAACTAGCACAATATCCAAACTTTAGACCTTTGGATGTCGTCTTTGCATTGCGTTGTACTGACCTATCAAATGAAATATAATAACTACTAATTACTCCCAAAATAAGTACAAAGAACAAGATCAAGGTCACTAGATATATGTTGTCTGTTAGTGACTGAGTAGTGACATTTTTTTTTAATTTATGCAGTTTTAGAATCAATATAGAACTTATGTGATTATATTTACATTTGTTGTATTATACGTTTGATTTCATCAATCTCCAAGATACAATATATATCAGATATATATGAAAATTGTAGATTTTTTCTAATATTAATATTACGTGGTACTATATTTCATTCATTCTATGGCAAGCTGCACAATCTCACTCCAGATTTCTCTATCTTAACTTTCTCATTCCAGTCATCACAAAGCGCCTTTTCGAGTTCCTTCAAATAGTTTTTGAAAATTTTAGATTTATTGCATCTAACAACGTGACGCACAAATCTGAATTTCCTTGCCTTCAAGATAATATATAATTTGTTAGGGCCAAATCTAAATACGGAAACATTCAACTCGTCCAAGCATTCTTCTTTTTCAAATATTTTTTTTGAATATCTGCATATTTTTTTTGTGTTTCTATACTAAGCTTCAAGTTTCATTTCTCTACTATGCTTTACAGTTGCATTATAAACCCGGAATTTGTGTTTTTGAACAAGATTCGACTTTTCAGCGCAAGAAACGTTATATGTCTGTAATCATCAATAATTGGTAGAAATCTATTATATTAATATATTAAGACAGTTCTTACACTTACATTTATTATCTACGAATATACATCTGTACGTGTGTAAAGTATTCAAATTTAGTATTTTTTTATTGTATGCATGTTAATTCAAAATATATTGGATCTTTAATATACAATGTTTAAACTAAATGAACATTACCAGTAAAGGAAAACATTTTTTTCTATACCTATTAAAAAAAAAAAAAAATGTTTCACTTATTATGACACTAGCGCATACCACTGTATGTTGATGTATATCTATGTTCCTTCCATTGTACGCTAACCCTCACTTTATGTCAAGTAATTTTAACGAAAGCAAACAGAACTCTTCAAGTAAAAGTCAGGAGTGGAAATAGTTTGTACAGACTTTGCAACAGTTGTCCAAATGAATAATTCAAAAGCGAAATAACAACATTTTGGTACACACTGTTCTCAAGACGCAGTGTTAGTTATATCCCAACTGAGGTCAAAGGGCGTATTTTTATAAGTTCTCTCGTAACAAATTCTCCGAAGTTTCTTGAACTCTATTTTTCTTTTCAAAATCGATGTTTTAATTATGATAACTGTGTATTTGGCTCACTTCTTTAACTGAAAATACAATGGCGTAAAATATCATGAATAAATATTTATATTTATTTGGAAACAACACTTAACACGGATATTGACGTAAATTTTTTCATTAGATAATAACTTATGTTATATTAATAAGAAATAACTATTGGAAATGGTTGGTAAAGATATCGAAATATGTTTTAAATGAGCACAATAAAGTGTAAGCATTCGATTGACACTTATTCTTGAAAAACTCATTTGACATATTTATTATGATGAATCGAAGTGCTTATTGATACATTATAATTAATATAACTAATTCTCGTTACTGTCAGTTCTTATAAAAAAAAAAGTTTATATAGTTTTATACACAATCATTGTATTTAAAATCATATTTTTTAAATAAAAACGTAAATAATAGTTTACTGTTAGTTATATTTTTTATAAAATTTGTGTAAAAAAAAACTTTCCGCATAATAAAGAATATATCAATCGTTCAGTTCATTGGTCAAACATCTTCAAATAACAGATTTGAAATATTGACCAAAACAATATTCTAATGGTTGGCATAAATAAAATATGGTGATAAAACTATTCTATAAACTAAATTATTCATACAAAAATACACCAGATGCATTGTCCAGTTAATTAGTAAAACATTTTGAAATATACTAATAATAACCCAGAAAATATTCACATTTTGGTTAATTTTTTACTAGTTTATCAGCATTATTGTTTTTTCTTGGTGGCATATTGGAATAGTTTAAGTACTGAAGTAGAAAGAGTGCAAAATTTTACAAATAACTAAAAGACTTTACTAAGTAATGAAGCAGACAAAAATGATCTTTAGTTTTTGTGAATTGTTTGGAAACAATCATAATTTTTTAATAGGCATTCTTCGTAGACAGTCTTATTATTTTATCATAATATCAATAAGTGGATATTACTCGCAACCTTAATTATTCAATTTTAATTTTTAATAACGATATGAAAAAATATGTGTATGCTATATTATATTCGTAAAAACTGTATTGTTATTACATATCACTTTAATTAAATCATCATTTATTCTAATTATTACTTATGTTCGAAATTTTGTATAATTTTTTTTACAAAAATTTCTGATCTGAACGGATTTTCAAAAATACATTCATTGAATATTATTAGAGTAAAAACATAATTTTTTTAAAAAATACCAAAGTTTACGAAATGATTTTTCGCATTAGAGATTATCGTAATACCTGATTTACAACTACTTCATGTAATTACGTAGGATAAAAGGATTTTTACTGGCAGCAAAAAGATAAACCCTTTTATAAACATCATCCCTAAATTCCACTTCATCAAAGAATTATCTTCGAAATAGCTGTATTTTTGATAAAATCTGCGAACATCCTACCCAATTAGTACGGCTATTGACGATGAGTTAGTTTCCAGCCTCATATAAGCTTCAAAAATATTGAAATTATCGTATGAGGTTTTATACACCTACCTTGTAGAATATATAAATATGTTTCAGTCGACATTCTTTTTGATTTGCAAAAATAGTTTTGCTGTAATTTTTGTATTTTTTTAATTCATTATAATGAAATTTTACTTCTATCAGAAAAATAACAAAGATTTATTTTCTTTAATAAATTTTTCAGTGATTACAAATATTTACTCGGTAGATTAAAGAATTTTACACTATAAAGATATTTAATAACAATTATTAACTTGTCTATATAATAAAATATATGTCTTAAACATGACTAACTATTAATGGATGTCAAATCTTCAACTCACGATATTCTCATACATCTACGAGTATTGTCAGTCAGCTAATGAATATTCATTTATGTTTCACTATTATATAAAAATTGAAAAATATTTAATTCATTTATCATGCTTTCATTAAAAATAAAACACATTTCAACTTTTATCTAATGAGCAAACTTAAAATATTAAAAATTTAAAATATTGATATTGATATTGCAGCCTCAATCAGAAGTATATATTAAGTGAGGCTATCATTCCACAAATAAATTACGTTATGTTAAAGCTCATAAGATTTTCAACAATATTAATATCTCTATATGTACTTTTTCTATATTATATATTACAGCCTAGGTTTTGACTCAAAACAAAAAACTTATTATCAAGGATCTTATGAATTGAAAAATAGGGTATTTTTTATACTTCATAAAAACGATCACGTTTTCAATTAAATTTTCGCATTCTACTCTTGAATTTAAAAATGGATCTGATAGTATTATTTTTAGTTATTAAAGTAATGATCACAGTTATATGAATTAATTTGGTAAAATAAATATTTTCTTACAGTTCGGTGTATTAATCACCGTTGTACGCTTTTGTTTAGTTCGATCAAAAGCTCTTCAAAATATTCCTTTTACCAAATTAGCATCATTTTTCTAACACATTGTTTTCTAATTTTTACACTCCATATATTATTTATTCAGCAAATATATTGTATTACTTCTTTCAAAAAATCTATCCTTAGAAATAAATAATGCTGAAATAGATTATGTTTTATATTGTTATTACATATTATATAATATATTATAGTATACTTCGTACGACTAGCAAGCGGGGTCACGAATTAAAAGCCCTTGGTGGTTACAAACTATTTCAAATATTTGTTCATTTGTATTGTAACCAGAATACGATCCCGAAATGATTGAGTTAATAATTGACCATTATTACTCGTAAAAAATATCAAAAACATTCATCACATTGTGGAAATTTATGTGTTTCGTTCCGGAGCGGATATGGTTAAAAAAAATATAGTATATGTGATAGTATAATATAATATATTCATGACATTTTATATTAAAATGAATTTTCATATCATATCAATTTAAACTGAAAAATAGCTTTTTAAAAGATATAACATCATTAAATATTATGACTTCCTAAGAAAACGTGTAATTTGAATAGGATTATATATTATGAGATGATATATTTTTATTTTTTTCCAGGTTATCCAAAGCCATGGGTAAAATGGTTTCGAAATGAAGAAGAATTGCCCAGTATCTCACACGATATCGTGAGTAGCGCAGACTCTACGGAGATGCTCGATAGGACACGTGGTGAAATATCTCACGTGCGCAGCGAGATCGCTTTGGAGGACCTTGGACGTCGCGACGTCCACGCCGAGCTGATGTGTCAAGCTGGCAACAACAATAAGTCAACGCCCATCAGCGCTACAGTACATGTTGACATGAATTGTAAGTATTTTACTTAAATTTCATTTAATATGTCAATTTAGTTTGCAGAATATTTTGTTGATGTGAATCTTAACATAGCATTAAAGGAAAAATGTTGGAATATATGAATTTTTAAAAACAAAATATTTTCTTTATAAAATAAGAATCCATAATTTTTAATTGTTGTTAATAGCGTGACCAATATTATTTTTTACTAATATTTTTTTAATAACCTGTTAAAACTATATTTTTATAATCTATATACTATATTTAGATAGTATCATAGGCGAAAAAATATATTTTGACATTGATACATATATTCAAAAATGCTTTTTATAACAATATATATTACTTTGCATTTATTTAAACAAAATATCTGAGTTTATAGTTTATGATTTCATGCAAACTCAAATATTAAAGCTAGAAATAGATAATTGTTTAATTAGTTTCAATCATACAAATAAAAAACAATTAATTATCACCTTTCTGTTAATAAGTTTGGCTATTATAAATTCTGCCTAGTACTAAATATTTTTTTACAGACTAGATTCAACAGTTAAACTACTAATTATGATAATAAAAAGCTAGCTTGATTAAACTTCTTCGTGTGTTTATAATTTCTCTCAAAAATCTCATTTTATGTTTTTATTTGTTAGTTGATACAGCACGCTACAAATAATTAAAATGTACTATTTGATTGTGGAATCGAAAATACATTTTATAGTCTCGCATGCAAGATTGTATTGTTCACACCTTGAATTTGGTAGGTGAAATTACACGTGTGTAATAGTTTTTTATGTGTATTTAATAGGCGTGTTTCTGTTTGCTGGAGTATTTTTATAGTTTCAAAGAGTTTTATGGCTCTGGCGTGTATATCGATTGGTGCGTGAATGTACTGGGTAATAGTGACGGGGTAGGTTTATTGACGGTAATGCGAGCGAATTTATCTCTCACCACTCAAACAATCTGAAAATCCCGACTATAAAATAAATGTGTTTTTCTTTTTATTACGCTTTTAACATAATACATTCAGCAAGTCATATATATTTTACAACGTCATGTCACACGTTTATACAATACTGGCTGAAACCCGGCATGCATTGCTACGCCAGTCAAAGAAAGTTCATTAATTAATTCTGTAAATAGTATTTTATT